>VZTF01006404.1:2736352-2752090 GCA_013397755.1 Cnemophilus loriae | reverse complement strand
ACCCGGCGCTGCCGCTGTCACGGAGAGCAGTGCCAGGAACTCGTCTCTGTGCTCCAGGATTTTATTTTTGATTTTTCCGCTCCGTCTCCGAACCCGCCACCCGAGGTTTTGCTAAACCCTCGCCCCTTTGTCGCCGTCTCCGCCGGCTGCCGGGGGGAGCGCTCCTGACAGGCACCTGCCCGACCCGGAGTTTCCCTCTGCCAGTCTTCAGCTTTCTCTGACTGCGAGAGAAACTTCGCTACAATCTAAGTTTTCTGAAACACTTTGCACCAGCTCCTAAGCTGAGTTTAAACTGAGGAAAGCTCTCCGCTGGTTTTAGTCCGTGCAAATGAGCGCAGCGCTTCTGCGAAAATAATTCACAAATTCAGATGCAGAGACTCCAGAGCGTGTGATCTGGAGGTGCCCTTTCATTCTGGTCCGTGCTGCTTGGGTGGGAGTTAGGAGCGGCCCCTTATTTCTACTTTATATTATTTTGGTACAGCGCATTCATATATTTGTCTGCTGTAGTCTGCTGGCAAACATTAGCATTCAAGCTTACATTTTTGACAAATGTGCAGACAGGAATAGCATGAATAGGCATCTTAAATATTAACAACCTAAGCATCTGTTGTGAAACAAATTTAATATATTTACTCTGTTTTTCTCACATTGTTAGGAAAGGTTACAATAAGTGTAAAATTTCAGCTGTAGTTAGCACAAGGAATGCTTGGATATTTCACTATCTCTTCAAGCATTTAACACAATCACCAGATAGAAATGTGTCAAATCAGGCGCACTATTCAAAAACGACTTGAAACTGTAAGCGTAGAGTGTATAGACATGAATATAGGATGTTCTCTGCAATTTCTGTCTTCTAATTACTCTTCAGCACTATTTGTAGAATCTGAGAGTGCTCTTTCCAGTCCCGTACTCCTATATACTCTTTAATATGTTTATACATACACTCATTTTCTAATTCACTTTCTATTTGAGATTGTTATTGGTATTACCTTGCTTTTCAAGTCAAAGCAATGGTTTTATAAGGAAATGTGAAATAACATAGGGTAGGTAAAAAAATGAGCAGGCAGAAAATGCAACGTGTTCACATATAAGCATGCGTCGGAAGAGGTAGTGCACGCACATAATAAGGCAATAGAAGAGAAATTAAAATCCTTGGCTAGTATGCCTTGTATGCCCACTCTTCAGTACAGCTAGTGGAAAAGAAACAACTGACTGCAAGGAATTCCTCTGTCCCTGTAATAAAACTGTTCAGAGTAGAACAAGAGCACAGAAGAGCGAAGCCTCCAAATAGGCTGTAGAGTTATTTCAGGAATCAGTGCATTCCTTCCCTTTTTCCCACAAGTTCAAAAATGTAATAAATAAGTCCTTTGTATGCAAAGTAGTTTACTGGAACAAAAAATATTTAAATGAAATGCTTTTTGTGCATGAATTTTGAAAAACTGGCCATTTCCTTTTTATATTCTTTGTTCTTGATACTTTAAATAGCAAAGTAACTCTCGCAGTTTCCCCTCTCCTGCTATTTTAGCGACTCGTGTGAATCCTAACCTGCTGCTGTGCTCCCGAGAAAGCAGTGTGAAGCAGAGTCGATGTGTAACTCACTGATGTGACACAGTGCTTTGGCACTACCAGAAGCAGAGAGAGGCTGCCACGCCAGCCCCAGCTTGCACATGAGCAGGGCACCTCTTTGGTTCGCAGTGTAGGCCCAGCAGGTCAGCGGACGAGCACCTGCCCTCTGTGGCTGTGCTTCCCAAGGCAGGGCAGGCAGCACCAGCCCTGCCTGCAGCCCTGCCAGCATCCCACAGGCACCAGCCACCACGGTCAGCCCTGCTGGGGACGTGGGCACATCCATCCCTGCAGCATTAAAACCTCTTCTCCCACATTACAGGTTTGGGATAGAGAGGGGTTTACATGTGTGCAACTGCCATTTAGGAGATAATCAGCTGAAGTCTGGTGCTCTTCTTTAAAAAAAGACCAACAAAAAACCCTACCAAACCTTTTAAATGTATCAACTACTTGATTTTTCAAAGTATTGTCATGTTTTTAATGTCATCTATTTTTTTTAGTCTAAGTATTGTCAGAGGAATTTGAAGTAATTCCTTAGGTTTCCAGCTGTATTTGAAAAAAAAAAAAATAAGGAGATTACTTTATTAATAAAATAGTTTGTAATATATAGAAAAATACATTAAAGTAGATTTCTGAATTAAAACTGGAGGAAATATGACTTCTGAAATGTTTTAGTCATATTTCTAGGAACTATGGTATTTTAGCATAGACTCTAGTGAAGCATTTTATTGCCTTCTTGTATATAACTGCCATTGCTCTCTCTAGATATATTTAATATATATCCAGTGAAGCCACAAACTTTCCTTCTACAACAGTTTAAACACATCTGGAACATTTTACTTTCTTATAATTTATGTTAATAGATGTAGAGTGTATATACAATCTTCTCAGACATCATTGCTTTTTCCAAAGGGGAATTTTTTTACTTTCAGTCGGGGAATATATTTATAAGAACAAAATAACTCAAAGTATAGGCAATTCTATATATCATTTTATTTTCTGTTATATTAGGTTGATTATATAAAGCTTTCATTTAGAGCGATGGGATGATGAAATTACAGAGGAGTGATTGGCTTTTGTTTTTTCAAATGGTTCAAGTTGAGGGCTGCAAAAATGAATGCTTTTGGTAAAGTTCTTTGAGCACATAATATTTTTCACAGAATTCTGACAAATTAATTTAATAGAAAAGCCACAAGTCTCTTAGCCAGGTAAAATGGAAGTTCTGTTTTTGCCGTTATAGGCATCAGGCTTCAGTAATCTGCTCCTCTTGTGGAATGAACACTTTCTACTTAAAGCTATCATGCACCTACTGTTTATTTACGCTGCATTAAACTGACAGCACGGCAATCAGAGGAAAAAATATGACTTACTTTCCTGAAGTAAACACCAGTTTATAGGTTAGTGCCTGTATTTATATTCCTGTCGCCACTAAATAATGGCTGTCTCCATTTTAATATCTACCTGTGGTGTTACCCAGGGCAGCTGGCTCTTCCTTGTTTAAAACAAGGGAAAAAGGAAGGGGGTGCGGGGGGGTGGTGAGGAAGAGAAGAAAGTTTTGTTATCATTCCACTCTGAGGGGAACTTAATAGAAAAGTGATTCGGTATTCCTTTCTGCGGCAAGCCGAAGCCAGTTTTAAAGACATAGTATTCAGTTTTACTTGGTGTAATTGAATTGCATCTCAAACAGGGAAAACAGAATTCCTTAACAGTATTTGTCTATCCAAGACACTGAAATTGTATATTCAGGCAATGGCAGATTAAGGGCAGAAGCATTTTATTAATAACTGAAAGCACATATGTGTGTGTGATGAAAAATGTTCTGCAAATCTGTCACTATGCAATCAAGTGCATTTTTTAAACTTTAGTTGTCACAAAGTTGCTACTGATTCTAAAAAAAAAAAAAAGAGAAAAAAAGAAAGAAGTAAAACAGTTTGACGGTTAAAGAGTAACTTACAGTTCCTACTGCCTGTTATACGGAAATTTTGCAGCTTTATAAAGTCAGTGTCAGAAAGCCCTGTTGATGTTACTTTTAATCTTGGACTAATGAGTCCAAGTAGCCAGCGTTTGAACTCAAGATAACTGCAGTCAGAATAACCCACAGTTTGAAAAAAGCTTCTCTAAATTCTCTGTTGAAGGATTCCATCACTAACTTTTACCTGAGACATTCATTTCGTCCTCAGATTCTGAAAGTATTATGCTCAACACTAAGTTGGCTTGTTGGTCATGGTATCGTGAACTCTCAACAGCCCTGACCACAACTTGTAACTGTTACTTCCAAAAGTATATACTATGATGTTCCCTTCAAAAATGCTGATGTTTTCAAACATTTGCCATCCTGTGGCATCTAAGTTTAGTACAGTTATCACCAACACTTCATTACTTAATGGGTATCCATTCTATGGCTTTGCAAATGTCAGCTTTCTAATGGTTTCTGCACAGCATGCTCTCAGTAGGTTTAAGTCTTGATAGAGATCAATTTTAAGGAGACTTGCCAGCACTGATCTTGTACATATGTTCTGATCTGGTCCTTGTGCCCTGTACCAATTGTAATCTACTCTTAATCTGTTTTATCTGGTGCAGTGTACTAGGAATGGCATAGTAATAGTAGAGTACGGTAGTAGAGTGTAGTAACATACCTCAGGCACCGTCTGAATTCTAAATATTTCCTTTTAAACTTGCTGAGCCTGACTTTGCTCCCATGCACACTGGTATGTCACTGCAGAGCTTAGTTTTCACTGTTCTTGTAGAGGATCAGTGTTAGGTGTTCAGACGGGCTGAGGGACACACTAACACTTAGTATTTGTGCCAAGGTCCACCTTTTAGCTATTTATTTAGAACACCAACACACAGCAATCTCTTTGGAGATTGATTTCCCTGTGAGACTGTGCATTTGTGTATGCTGGGATTGGGACTGTAAGACTTGCTTTCGCCGGAGTGTAGGCTAGGTGCTGTCTCTGAGCTGTTGTAAAGCATCGCTGGTGACACCTCTGCGCAGCTGTGGGCTCACAAGAGTTAGCTCTCGCCACCTTGTGCTTCGCTGTTGTGAACTGCGGGCTAGAGAGGCACAGGAGTCTGCTGGCCTGCAGATGGGCCCCGGTCACCCCAGCTGCACCTGGGAGCAGAGCATCAGGATGGGCCACGTCTGTCAGCTGCGTTGGCCTTACATAACTTCCAGTGACTATCTGCTCTATCTCTTTCCCGTGGCACATTATGACATGATATGACCTGAGGAGATGAGGGAGGTGCTTTAAACCTCAAGTGCATCTCGTCTTCCCAGGATCCTGCTCTGACAGGATTTATTTGGCCAGCAGCAATCTTTTGTGGGTCGTTACACTTGCTGCTCACCAGACGAAGTGGTGATGCACTCACATCACATATACTTGGAGGACTGTCTCATCATCTTTTCTGGTGTCTGGACTCCTGGTTCTGGTTTTCAGCCTTAAAAAAAATGTGTGATTTTGGGTTAATAACTGTCCATGCCATGTTTGTCATCCTTAATGCTGTAACCCTGATTTTGAAAATGCTCAGCACACAACTTCATATGAAAGAAAAGGAAGCTGCAGCACACTATCCTTTTATAAATGCGGCCTTAATATGCTCCTGGTTTATTTACCCAGCTATAAAATTAGTAATACACATGTTTCATAGAACACTGAAGGATTAAGTAATTCTTTATATTTGTAAATCAGTCCTAGAGTGGAAAACATTTTCAACAGAAGTGCCAAGAATTGCTGCTCTGAACTCAAACCTTCATGCAAAGGTACAAGAAAGGTATTTCCTTTCCAGTAATTGCACTTAGAATATGTGTCTGGCTATAATAGCTAGGTAATTAAAAACATTTTCAATAAAAAGGAGGAAAGTTCTAAATATCATACACACTCTATATTCCTACTTTTATTACATTAAATAAAAGACAGAAAAGACAGGAGGGGAAAGAGAGTGGGAGAGAGCGTGCATGCACGCAGGCTCTCAGAAGAACCAAAGGCAAAAAATGAAGTGCAGAGGAATTCCAGACTGAGTTTTAAAATGTTTATAATCAAAGATTAAATTAATATTTTTGTGGAGAGCAGTATTAAAAAGATTTTAAATCATTAGCACTCTTCATCATAGGTGGGCTTCCTTGATAAATGTAAGAAGTCTCAAGAATAATTAAAGGCATCTTAAAACTTAAAAATGACAGTTTTAGCTTCTAAGGATTCATTGTAATGTAATAATACTGTACGCTTTTTAGTGTTACTTCTGCACTAGACATTTAATTACAGTCTTTGTGAGACATGTTATCTGTATAGTAACCAGTGCATAAAAAGAATGATATTTATTTTTACATACAAGCTCTTGCTTGCCAGCTTTCTTTTTAAGATTATAGATTAAGATCTCCAATCCAGAATGTTCATGACTTCAATGAAAACAACTTAATTTGACACAATTTTGGGGAGGAATGGAGCATTTATTGTAATAGTACTGCTTCTGTAGTCACACTTTTTGCAATAATACTTGAACTGCTGTTTAGAAGTGGGTTTTTTTCTGTGCAAGGGCCCAAAGTCAGCGTTTCTTCGCTTGTTCAAAGGGTAGATTTTAGAAAATCAAATGAAAAAGCGTGTTTAATTTTTTTATTGAGAAGTAAGATTAAAAAAACTTCTAAGAGTAGTTTGTTGGTTTTTCACAGGTACAGTTTATTGCTGAGAGAAAATTTGGAGCTTGCTTTTGCTATGTCAGATATTGACTATTGTCTGAAACATACACTGGATAATATAAATTTACGGGGTTTCTAGCTTGGTTCATCCCTTGCTGGAAACTATGGAAAAGTGAGTACATTTGCAAAAAGGTTCATAAAATTAGTTTTTCTTTTAATACCTTTCCAGATTTCCCTAATTGTGAAAAGTGCTTCTCGATATACTGAACTTCCCACAGTTCCTAGGTTCCGCACTGCTGTCATTGCAGGATGAGGCACAAGTGAAACCTCATCCAACTGTTTTAAAGCAGAGCTTTTCAACTGATAAGATGTATCATACATCTTCTTTCGGGTCTTGTTCTTCATTTCTTATCTAGCAGTCCTGTGCAAGAACGGTACATTAGAGGTTTTGAGCCCCTAGTTTCAGTATGCTTTGTAAGAAGATCTCACAGTAAAGTCAATCAGTCAAAATCAATCTCTGTCCCATTGACTGTATTTTATTGACTTTTTCTTTTTTTCTTCACTTGACTCACTGAGTACCATAATCATTTTCGCCATTCCTGACGAATTTTGTTCTAATCTTTTCTAGACAATTTTATAGCATGTTTGTATTTGCAACTTGTGATTCCACTACTTTATTTGGGCTGCAAGCCCTACAAGTAACCAACTTCTGCACTGCCGCTTAAAATGACAATTAGGATACTCATAGGTGTAGTTATTTTTTTCTAAGCATTCCAGAAGAATTTTATAGGTACCATGCAAGAGAATTGAACCAGTAGAATTTCTTTATACATTTGGCAGGATGACAGATATGCCGTAAGAAGCATTATACTGTCTGATAAATTGCATTACCAAGCACCATTTCATATAGGTTCTGTCTCTTTAAAAATGCAGTCTCCTCTATTTGCCCTATTAATTGTTGATATGTTGCCATCCACGAGACAAAAATTAGAGCTGTAATTAAATAATCATGTGATGCTCCTTAGTGCCAGTGAGAGCAAACTCATTTTTCCAGGCCCTGATGGTCACTGATTATTGTATTACTACTGGCTTGCTTTATTTTTTTTTAATGGCTCTATATTGCTGGGTTACCTAACCACTGCCCTTCTTTTCAAAATTAAAGGAATTGAAGAACATTAAGTCACTTAATTGGCAGTAGTCTATGGGGATACAAAGTAGTCATACCTTCTCTGCTTTTTGGTCACTCAATTGGTTCTACTGGGAGAACTACATCAGTGGTGTGGTTGCGTGCCATTTAATTTACACTGGTGTTTTGGCTGGGATGGATGCATATAGGGAATGCCAGGAGAATTACAAAAGGAGCAGGGTATTAAAATTCAGAAATGATTAAAATTGAAATAAAAGGATGCTGCTGCTTTGCCAGTACTCTGGCAGTCATAATGACACATAGAGATTAGTTTCCACCTTCATCTTTTCCTTCTTTCTCATTTCCTCTTGTTTATTGTTGACACATTTTCCTTATGTCTCTGCTTCTCAGCACTTTTTTTCACTGTTATATATTCCTACTTTTTCTCTTTCCTTAAGCATGGAGAAGCTTACTTAACCTTATTATAACAATAACAGAATAGGTTATTAATATTTAATATGCACATGATTAAAATTTCTCTCTTAAACATAGGTCAGCTCTATTATTAACTGACATGTTATTTTTCATTAAAAAATTTTTATTCTGCCCTTACGGTTTCTCAAACACCCTTTACTTTGGTGGTGATTTAACACATAATGTTTAGAAAACTGTGTTAGGCTAGTGAAAAAAAAGAACTTACCAGTCATGGATAATCAATTATGCATGAATTCAGATATAACAGATGGAAACTGGTGAGTTAAAGTTTCTCTTTAGCTTCGTGATTTTTTTGTTTTGTTTTTGTGACACCTGTCTCTTATGTATAGATAAACATCTAACATAGCATACTGCTTTTCATGCGTCTTTGTGTTTTTTGCTTTTTGGGTTTGGGGTTTTTTGTTTCTTTTTGGTTTTGTTGGTGTGGTATAAACTTATTTTCCTCTGTTTATAACTTACTATTTTTAATTTGTTTGTGCGTGAGCACTTCTATACTGCCTGCCTTTTCTAGGGCTGAAATGTCCTGTGATGAAGCAAGCATTTAATCTTCTAATAAACTACACAATGTAATTTGACCTTAAAATTGTGTCAGCACGATATTTTAAATTATAGGAGTTCATTTTTGCCTTCAGCTGCTCATGGACCATAGTGTTATGACATTAAAGCAACAGGGTAGACTGCGGCTGGGCATATGTATTCATATATGCATATACGCACATTCTTGTGATTGTGATACTTATATAGGCGTTCCCTCCAAAGGCATTAATTAAATTTCTTTCAATCATTTGACAATGAAGTAGATTGCTTTACTGCTTTTTATTAAAAAGTTCAGTATGGACTGAGCGCAATACTTCTTTTGGTCATGGAAAGATTTTTACAGAACTTATTCAAGCAAAAAAGACAATAACGCTTTGTGATATGCCCACAGCAATGACCACTTGTTATTAAGTAAATGAAGAGCTGAATATGTTTTCTTTTTCTTTTGACACAAAAATATCCGAAAGAGTTTTAAGCACGGGCTTAGATGTGAGATGCGTTTCTGTATAATTCATTCATGGCAGCGTATTGAGCGATTCTTGTATTTGAAGGTATCCCGTGTTTGAAAAATACGGGGGTAAGTTGATTTGGACATTATTTTTCTACAACTGCAATAATTTGGAGCATTTCTTCACCTGGCCCCACCCACTCTGGAAGTGGCACATTTGCAGATGTGGCACAGAGAGATTTTCCATCTTTATACCTATAAAGGAAAAATGAGTTGAGAGAATGCACTGCATCTTTCATGAGCAGAATATTCCAAAACTTCTCATGATAATTTTATCAACATTTGTGAAGGAAAAATCTACTACAGGAAGGAGTTTGTAGTATAACCTGCCAGAAGCAAATTACAGAGAAGAGATCTTTCCCCACAAATTTTTGTATTTAACGCAGGAACTGACTTTTGCACACGTGTTAAAGCATTTCCTTCAAGTGCTTTCATGAGTATAAATTACTATCATAAATATTAACCTAATTTTGCCCTAAAAATACTGTACTCTAGCAGGTTCCCAATTGCTGCTCTCCATCTCAGTTTGTTTCCATTGTAGCCACTTAGCAGAAAATCTAGAAACATAGTTGCTTTAAGCAAATAAATACATCAAATCCCAGAATATATTTTTGTTAATTTCTCTTTTTTCGTTGTTGTTTTTGGTTTTTTTTTTGTATGTTTTGGTTTGGTTTTTTTGGTTTTGGTTTTTTTCTAAATCAGAACAAGTATTTTTAACATTTACAAGGTGCTTGGAGTAACATTTTGAAGTTATTTGCTTTATGTTGTTTGCATTAAACTCTGACACATGTATAAATGACCTTTATCTTAGTGACACTGCATATGCTAAATCTTTTTTAGATAGCACCTGGTAATATTAACAGGTATCTTGTTCCTTAAAAGAGCTGTGAATATTAACAGCTAATTGGTCCTGAAAAGAACTGAAAAACACATTCATTTCGTCTTTGTTACTGTGGAATCATCTGAGCTTGAGATTGGAAGGAGCCCTAGAACAAAATGCTAATTTGGCCAAAACCACCAACTTTCAATTTGTTTTACACCAAAACCACACATTTTGCATGTGTTTTATGTACAATGAATATTGACTCCTGTCAAGTTTGGCTGTAATTAGATGCACAGTTTTACTTAGAAAGTTTTGAACCTTAGAAAAAGTGTAGCAGAACCTGGGCAGAGTTCTGAGTCAATAATGAAACTGGAAACAGGACATTTCATGTGGTTTTGTGTTTCATAATGAAAGTTTGACATAGTTCAATTCATCAATCAGTTCTAACCATTTCCTTTGACTTAAAACTCTTCCATGTTTTCAGTTTGTGTCAGTAGATTTTTATTTGTACTATCAGGTCAATGGCAGAGATGATTCTCCCGTTGACGAAGAATTCCTATGTAAGAACTCACCGCGGTTTGAGCTCAACAGCACGAACATCTAAGCTCTAGATAATAATACTTGAATAATCCTCTGTAGGGCTAAGTGCAATGGTTCAGATATTTTCTACTGTAATGCACAGCTTTGCTTGGGCTATGTGAAATTCATCCTTACCCAGAATTGTTGGATCAAATTTCTGTATTCCTAAAAGCATACTAACTGGGATAGAAGCACAGTGGTTGGAAGTGAGGGAAAATGAATCACAAAATGGAAAAAAAGTAGAACCAGTCAAAAAATTGCAGACAACCTTGCAAAACACTTTGGAGATAACTTGGTGTAACTTTCCTTTTAACAAGTAAAAATAACAGGAACTATGGCTTGCTATGTCCAGGGATCATGATTTACATACTGTTAAATTAAAAGAGCTTCTATTCAGACACATCCCTAAAATAAGCACTTATCAACTGACTCTTTTAGGTAACAATTATATGCCCATCTTATGCCTAGGAGTTATCTAGTGCTGTGATGACGAGGGCTTTAACAGGAAGCACTCTTTTTTCATCTCTCAGTGTCCCACATTAAACATCTTTACATGAAAGACCTAAAAATTATACCTCTGGGGAGAAAGCTGTGAAATTAGTGACCTGCTGTACAGACATTTATGACATGGCTGATCCTAAGATGCCAACTTTCCTCCTTTCTTCCAGCTGCCTAATTGCATTAAATATTATTATATAAAGCTCTATTGCATTATTTTTTTATTTGTTCTTTTTTGTGGAAGTAGTTGGCTGTAGTTGCCACATGGAAATTACAAGGATGACTCATCAAGGTCCTAGTCTAGTGTTAAGGATGGAAGAGAATATAGTCTTCAAAATGCTTTTTTTAAAGTTGAAGCTTTTTATTCGAAGTGGTTCTGAAATCCACAGTCATAAAACATACTGGCTTATATTAAATAACATATAGATAGCGTTTGTGGGAGTTGATGTCCTACTATAGATAGCAAAAAGTTAACTCGGTTTGTCCACATAGCAAACAAGAGACTGTGTAACTACAGAGTAAGATTTATGTGATTAACCATTAATATTGATTGCTGTGATCTTTTATGGGAATATGGGCACCTCTCTATTACAATTTTAAGCAGCTAAGATTCCTTGTGGCAACCAGGGGTGAAAGACTCACTATTCTCATTAGTGCTCTTGTTCACCCTTCACTACATCATGCCAAACAGATTTGCTGGATTTTAGTCCATAATTTTCTCCCAGCACTTTGCCTCTCCATGACTCACCAAGGGGTGAACCGAAATAACTGTTGGGGCCACATCTGCAGAAGTATGTATTTACTGAAGTTGCACAAGCATCTTAGTCAAAATAGACATACAGCTATGAAATGACTTGCACAAAATGGTGCAGTAGTTTGACTAAAAGTAACTTGTTTTATCCAAAACCACATTTTGCATATTCTTATTCAACTCCATTTTAAAAAAAGATTCCGTGATTGAAGTACATTGCAGATAATGTTTGCAGGAGTAAACGAGCCTCGTCACAGAGGCAATCAATAGGGAGATGTCTGTTTGTATATGATTTTACATATCTGCAAGCTAGCTGAGACATCCAGCTAAAAAACGCTGCACCATGGGACACTGTGTAGATATCTGATACTTCCCAGGGGCCTTGGGGTCTGTAAACTAATGAATGCACTACATGTAGCCATATATGTAGGTTTTTCACCTCTGACGAATATGGTAAGGATAATTTACTTCACTTAATAACCAATTAAGTGCAGTTCAATACAGCTGACTATCGTAAGTTAAATATTCATTTTACGTAACTGTTTCAGGACATGGTGTGTGAGAGAACACAAACGAGCAGAAATTGCTCATGCAAAATGTGAGAGGGGACGACAGCTTGTGTGTGATGCCTTTCAGTGCTATGAATTTCATTTCATAGCACTTTTGCTTTTTGACAGGCATCCTATCCAGGCTGGGGCAGGTTGCAGTCAAAAAAATCTAGGTTGGTATGTAACTTTTGAGTTCAGCGTGGGGGATGTCGCAGAATGCTGTGATTCACATCGGTGTGCATTGGATTCTTGGGTCGTATGTAAATTGAGACTGCCGCAGTCAGGTTGGTTGAAGCATTAGAGCAGTGTCAGGCAACTACTGCTGTTCAGGGCAAAGCGAAGGGGAAGTTAGTCTGAGGAGACTGAAAAACAACTTCAGTCAGAGGTGTAAAACTTGCAGGGCAGTGATGTGCTGAGGTTTGCACAGGTAGACGCGGGAAAGGTCTGTGGTGTGCATCCTTCCCCTTCACCCACACTTCTGTCTAACCCACGTGGCAAGTAGGCACAAGCCCTCCGGGGCGTCACCCACCTTCCGGCCACAGATGTTTACCTTCAGAAAGCCACAGAATGGTACTGTCACTGCCTTGCTGTCCAGCAGTTATCGTTACCCACAGATGTGCACCCATCACGCCTTGCAGTGGGGGAAATGCATTCAAATCCCCACCGAAGGGAGTTTCCCAGCAGTCCCACTGCTGCTGCACAGCTCTGCATCACCTCCAGCACGGGCTGGTGCTTACGGGTTACCCAAAGGGCTGCAGCATTGTCAGAAGTACATATGTGTAAAAGCCAATCAGCCTGATCTCCCCAAAGAAATCTGATAAAAGAGAATACACAGCCATGCTGGTTTTGCTCTGCTGCCAGGTCATTTCTGTTTGCATTGCACAAGAGCCAAGCCTCAAGATTTGGGCCCGTATTTCCTAATTTATTTTGAACAAGAAAATATTGGAATAGAGACCTTAGGAGGCACTGAGGCAGCATGCCACACTGGAGAATTTGTTTTGCTTTGCAGCTACTGAGACTGCTGCTCGAGAGTTAATTCACCATGGGGTTGAAAATATGCAGCCCAACTTTTTAAATATTTGTCTTATTTCAACATAAGCTAGGGCAAAATGCATTTATATATAATAAAAACAGTGCAACAATTTTATTAAGGATTAATAACCTTTATTAAGCATATGTTTGCCTGCTGTATGTTGACTAGAAGCTATGAAAAATGTGATGTTACTATTGCCGCATGTTTAAATGATTGCCTGCATATGTATCCATGACAATATCTATTCATCTTCTGTTCTTTATATATGTTTTTATTATAAATATCTTCATTCTAGCTGAACATTTTAATATCAAAGTTGACACGGTGAAGTGCAAATTGGAATAGGTCAAATGAAAATCAGATATCTGTATCTTGAATTATTTCCAAGTAGTTCGGTATTGATAAGAGATATCTGATTGTTGTCTATCTGTCAAGACGTAGCAGCCTTCAGTAATTCGTGCTTTCTAGTCAAAGCAAGGGTTCCACGCTCAGCTTTCCAAGTCTGTAGTAAACACTTTACCAGGCATAAGTGGTGTATGAGAATTAGATTAATCCATGTGGTAGGGAGTTTATAAGGTTTAGTGCATATATGCAATTTCAAGAAGAGAGTTCTTTTCCATAATCATTTATCTCAAGCATAGGAAGCATATGCATGATTATATAATTAACAGAATATTTGTTTGTCAGTGTTTGGTTAGTGTGCGTAATAATATCATTATTAGGCCTTCTGTGCTCCTGTATTATCAGATTGTTATCTCCCTGCTCCTTTAATTCACCGTCTCTGCTTTTTAGATTAATCACTTTGTTTTAATCCAAACATTTTGTTGGGTTTTTTTTACCATGAAGAGAATGATTTGTGAACACCAAAGCAAAAGCTACTTTAGAAGATTTTAATCTTTCGTTGTTGTTATTTGTTTTTGTTATTGTCATATCTGGTAATCATTTTTATAAGGTGGTATTTTAGTCCCAAGTCTTGTTCCAGATCATATTTGCTCTATTCTAATCAGCTCTGCATCTCTTAAATTATCTTCAATGTCCTTTTCCTCCATCATGCTGCAGGCAGCATACTGCCAGCTGAAACTCTCACATCCTTCACGATTTTCTTCTTTAGTGGTCAGTCTTGCTTACTGCTGAAGTTTAAATTTACCTTATCAGGCTTTTCTGAAAAGGCTGAAAAAATAATATGTTGATATTTTCCATTGTGCCCACAAAGTTTGAATTCAACTAGTTAACGCAGTTTTCCTCCAAGTATTCAAATGTATTGGGAAATACATATAAATACTTTTTTTTTTTTTTTTAAGAGTGTCTGATTGATACTCTATCTTGTTGAAAAAAGATTGGTTTCTAAACAAACAACCTGCTAGACAGGTACCCCTTGATCATATGTTATGGAAGATGTCATCTACATTTTCCCTTGTTTTTCTTTGTGAAACGTGTTTCTTTGGTTTTGGGTTTTGGTTTTTATTTTTCTTTTTCAGCAGTCTCGGTAATGATCTCAGTAACCCTTTTCAAGACACACTACATAGGTACAACTTTTCATGTTTCATACATATGCCACCTCCACTTGCTCCGCTTTGAATAATAGTATTATGTAACAGTGTATTCATTTTCCAGTCTTGCATTTCTTTGCTTCTGAGATTATAATCTATTTTATGCACTGCAGAATATGATAAATATTTCATGCATTTCACCCTATTACCATTTTCTTTTTCCTGCATGTCCTATATGCTGTTTGTGCTTATTTTAGTAAACATGAATGTGATTCTTTACCTTGTCTTGATGTATTCCTCTTCTTTAATAACAAGTAATATATGCGTAGTGCAAATTTTTCTCTTTATAGATTTAATGATTTGCCCTTTCTGTGTTCAGAGGCCATGCTATTTTGTGTATTACAGAACTGGTACTAGCCTTCTCACTCACCTACTTTTGCTGCTGCCTCATGTTTGCATTGTTTTTGTTGTTGTTTTGTTGTTGGTTGTTTTAAAGTTACTGCCCTAAACATTTTGGTTAAATACCTGTCTATGCAGTAATTCATGCTTTCTTTCGTCGATGATGCAACTTGCCCTTTAGACATAGTCTATTCAAGCACTATGCATTTTATCAATAAAGAAGTTTAATTTTTCTCTTATCTCGCAGCTTGTACAAACTTGTTGCTTTCAAGTTCGGCTAGTTGGGTTACTTTTTTTTCGAAGTGCATGATGGGAAAAAGCCATGTCTGTCTCGCAGTTACTTATTTTGTCAATACTTTACCACCTTTCAGCTTTCACCTTTCACGGCTGGCTTTCGGTCCCGCGCTGCGGACTCGACACAGGGACAGTTTAGTGGCGTGGGGCTGTGGCATCTCGCCGTCCCGAGCCCGGAGCGATGTATCGCTCTCACCCGCGGTGTGTTGCAGCTTGCTCTGGTTGGCCGCGGCGCCCACCAGAGCCACCAGAGCCGCGGTGGATGACGCCCTCCGCGGAAAGGGGCCGGTTTCACCCAGCCTCGGCCGCCTTTCAGAACCGTGGTTGGTGCTTTTCTTTCACCCCTGTCGGTATCGACGGCGAGGGAGGGAAGGAGAAACTTCTTTCCCCCACGTGAGCCGCTGGCTCCCCGGGGCGGCCCCCACGGCGCGCCCCCACCTGCGGGGCCGCCGCCGCCGCCG
>VZTF01006404.1:2590814-2735078 GCA_013397755.1 Cnemophilus loriae | reverse complement strand
TGAGTTCTTTTTCCTGCATTTTTCTCCCCCTTTTTTTTTTTTTTTTTTTCTTTTTATCTCCAGTAGCGATCTGTGGGGCTGAGGTTTCCGCAGAAAGTTTGGGGGCTGTTACGGTGTGTATTTTTGCGGAGGGGGAGGGGAGCGGGCTCCTTCTGTGTGTGCTGCTCCTCTGGGTGCCTATTGGAGAATAATAGTGTAAGTGACAACCTAGAAGTAGACTTTCTGCTCTTCACACTGGATNCTGGGGTTTTTTTTTGCTGGCTTGGTTTTTGTTGTTGTTGGCTTTTTGCAACCTTTCTATTTTATATTTTTTACCCCTTCTTGCGAGTAACTCTTCTCGGAGTTCCCAGATTTTCTTTTTTTTTTTCTTTGCCTTTTTTTTTTTCAATAACCCCCTTTCTCACTTGATCCTTTATGCATTGGTTTTATTTTTGAAAGGAAAGCTAGATTTAAGTCACCTTCCACCTTAATTTAAACCTGCTACTTATTTTTTAATTATTATTATTATTAATTCCTCGTTTTGAGCGTTACACTTGTCTGATCAATTTGATCTGCAGCTCTGTCTTCCGTTGCTAAACCTCGAAAACTGGCTCTCTCAAAAGATATTTAATCTATTTTTTTTGTCCATTGCCGTTTTTGCTCATGGCTACTCTGTTTCTCGCTATCTGTTTTTGCCCCTCCCCGCCTAGAGGAAAATAGCAACAAGAAAAAAAAAGAAAAAAATAAGAGAATATTAGGGGAAGTAGTCCTCAGGTCTGCTGCCCCCCCCGCCCCCCTACAGAAAGGGGGGGACCTAAAAACATCAGTCTTGAACTTCTTCCTCTTCAAGAGCACGGGCTGCAAAGGAAACCTCCTTTGTTTTTGTTATTTATATGCTGTCAAGTTTTGAAGTGGTGAGTTTCGGGTCGGTTTTGCTAATTTCACTCAGAAAACTGCAGTGTTTCTGTTTCTAGATAAGTACTTTGCTTCTTTGTCTCTTTAAAAGGTCACAGGGAAAGCTTGGCCTGGATTGTGAGAGCCATATGGAACGGATAAGTGCGGAGCCTCTCTCAAATGTGATTATGGGTTTTTATGGGGGAGGGAGGGAAGAGGAGGGGAAAGGCATGGGGAGGGGGCTGATTCAGGAGGAGAGAAAGAAATAATATAATACCGGCAGCGTTACATCGCGACAAAAGGAGATACGGCACCGACTCTCATTCAGAAATTGCGCGGTGTGCCTGTACGTGTACGCTGGCTCCGGGAAACTGTGCCTTGAAATTGTGCTCTTCTCTCACTGATCTGTGATGAAAACTTGTAGTTGTGAAAGATGCCTAAATGCGAAACCCGGGGAAACTCCTGGCCTGGAACCGGCGGAGATGATAGGTCTTTCCTGCCACCCTCTCCCTGGGCAGGCCATGCTGGTTGTTGCTCATCACTATTCCAAACTGAGGTTTCAGTGAACTTTAGCCTTGGGCATGGAGTTTAAATGAGTAAATTAGGTGTTTTATGTGCATGTAATTTTGCTTTGTAACATAAAGCTTTTTACAAGATGACTAAGCGGTGAAAGGATGCCGATGGGTGGGTATTCTCAGGCCAAGCGAAAATGACCCATTTGGTGTTTTGGTTGCAGTCAGTGTATTAACTAAGTGGCAATCTATCACTTTTATTCACTGTACATGATGTAGTGCGATTCTGACTCATGATGACTAGATACTTTTTGTAGCAAAGAACCTCCGTGCCTCAGAGTACTTCTGAAGTTGCCAAAAGTGATGAGGAATTTCTTGTTTGAGGCTTTTTTTTTGTATGTGTGTTTTCTTTTACTCTTCCTCCCCCCACACCCCTTTTTTTTCTTTTTATTTGTTAATCCTCTTTTTCTTGAGATAGACCAGTCTCAGAAAATAAGCTCTATGGTATGTTAGCATCGTCAGAAACATCGGAAGATGTTAACAGTTTGAGTCTGTAATTCTTTGCTTAGGTTACTCTTAGCACAGTTAAAAAAATTCTTTTTGAAAAGTGGCTAAAATAGGCATGTTTACTATTAATGAGACGCATGACCTAAAACAGATGGGATAAAGATGAATGATGAACCTTAGCCTGTCACCTAACAGCATAAGGAAAAATAACGATTGTCTGAACTTCATCTATTTGGTTGCATTCTTGAGGTTGCTTGTAAAGGTTCGAATTAATACATTGCCTCTTTTTTCACCGTATCGGGAAAAACAGCGTGATGTTGAAACAAGAAAAAAATAGTCTACAAAATTATCATTGGCATGTATGCTAGTGACATAGGAGTATATATATATAAAGATTCCAAGATATTTAGGCTCTAATAACTTTGCTATGAAATGTGCAGAAAATGTATTGAATTACTAGGCAACTGAAAGAAAGTAGCAATTATCCGATTCACACCAGTCTTTCTAAATATGACTTCCCCAGTATTAGTATTTGTACTTGCTAATGTAAATACTAGTTCAAAGATTAATGTCTGTTGACCTGTCCTTAGTGATTATATTATTTATATGTGTATATATATATATATATATATATAAAAATATAAATATAAAACGTAACTGTCTGTGTAGTTATATCTTTCCCTGTTAGGGAAAGATAGGTAAAATACCTAACGATCACAACAGTATTGATTAGTGAAATCATAACCAGAAAGATGCCTTTGCTCTCAGCAAGGTTTTTTAATATAGTTGGCAAAACAGATTCTGATGAGTGATAAAAATCCTTAAAACTTACTCTGTTATGTTGTAAGCTTGGGAGATTTTTAGTGATTTAATTGTAATTGTTATTCACGGACAGAGGTTTCAAAAGTTTATAAAAAGGGAAATACAAGCATGCTAATATATACCTTTTCTTAATTTGCTATTGAAATTCTGTTTTTTTGGTTTCAAATAGCTGTGTCAGCATCACCCAATTTTTGGGGTTTTTTATGTTTAAGGGCTTCAAAAGTACTGTAGAAATTGTGGAGGATTTTCCCCCAGCTTTATGTTTGGTGAGAAACTATTCAGGCTTTTTTCTTAATTGAGTAAACTACTCCTTTTAACACTTTAAGCCTAACATCTGAAAAATTGCATATTTTGAACTTTGCAAAAGTTGATAAACTCTGTATAATATGGATTAGGGAGCTCAAAAGCAACCATCTCCCACCACTGCTTTCTGAGGTTAAATGTCAAATTCTTTTCTAACTTCTATTTTTAAGGGGGGAAGGAATTGTAAATGGACAATAGTCTACATCTCTAATAAATCTGTTGCTCCTTCAACTAAAGTTTTAACAATCTCTCTATTGTTGTCCATCCATTTTATAATCAAATAGATCAAGAAATTTTTCATTAGAATCTTTCTCTCTCTCTCCACAATGAAAACATCCGCGATTAGTAACAAACCTTTCTATGAGATTTGTAACAATAGCTGTCTTGAAGCACACACCTTGACAATCATCATCACTTACATGAGTCTTAGACTACTCTCCCGGTTTTAGTAGAATATCTCCAAAGATGTATTTTTTTTATTTTTTTATAGAGGTACTCTGGTTGGCTTTTAAAAAATAATTCCACTAGATTATGATACAATCTCTCTGTAAACTGGGGTATGAGGTAATTTTTGAAGAACAAGTTTGTTTCTTTTAAAAAAGGCATTTCTTTCCAGTTAAAATAGTTATCTATTCTTCTTTATGAGCTTATGATACATATATATCTGTCTCTGTACATGTGCAGGCTGTGTACGTATACATATGCGCACACGTGTACAACATATATATATTTTTTTTTTTGAATCATGGCAGGTGATCTTTAGAGGCGGGACTGAGTATGGATCATTTGAACGAGGCAACTCAGGGGAAAGAACATTCAGAAATGTCTAACAATGTAAGCGATCCGAAGGGTCCACCAGCCAAAATTGCGCGCTTGGAACAGAATGGGAGCCCATTAGGAAGAGGAAGACTTGGAAGTACAGGAACTAAAATGCAAGGAGTGCCTTTAAAACACTCTGGACACCTGATGAAAACTAATATTAGAAAAGGTAACACTTTTGATAATTCTGCATTAGAGAAATATGATTTATAATATTTGGGGGGGAAGCATACTTTTGCAGACTCTGCTTCATTTATATTTCAGGATTAAAATCTCCATTTTAAAATACTATATATTCCCAATTCTGATATAAATCACATTTGGGAAATGTAAGGTTCATTCTTGGGTGGAGCATCTTGCTTTTCAGGGTGGAGTCTGATTTTTGTTAAGGTAAAGGCTAGCTGCTCTGATTAAAGCAAATTCTTACATTGAAATGTAAGTAATTTGGTGTATTAATTCTTTGAGTAAGCGTTGGGCTAAGAAACGCAACAATATGTAAGAGCAAATACTGAACCCCCAAAACAAATTCTCACCTTTCCTCCTAATGATGGTCCTAAGATTGGAAGGGCAGCAATATTTCCATAGCAGTTGCAAGTTGGTTTAAAGGAGAGAGTGTAAATCTTTAGGTATCACATTGGAAAAGTCATTTATGATGTCAATCTTGGCAGTTTATTTTCTTAAGTACAATTCATTATTGAACAATGAACAACTTGGGTGTCATATTTTTCAGTGGCTGGTTTGCTGTAATTAGACATTTACACAAGGAAAAGGCACATTTAGAATCATTGATGTTTGTATATGGATGGCTTTTGTTTGCATTGAAAATACTTTTAATGGACAATAATATACAAATTTTACTTATCAAAATTTGTAAGTCTTTTTGACCATGTCCTGTGGGCTTGCTAATTTAAGTCAAAATATGCTGCATGTAATTTGGCATATGTCTTAAAACAGCCTCTACTTTTCCTAGTATAATCAGTTATGTTTGTAATCCAGATATTTCTTGTATTTGCTAAGCAAAGTGCAAAATGCAACCAAGACTATTAAACGCACAAAGTTAGAAGGCAGAGGAATTTCATTGTGTCTGATGCATAACATTTATCGTACAATCATTTATTTTTTCCTCGGTTTGGCGAAAACAAAGAATATATTGATCCTGAAATGAACAGACACAGCAGTCCGTATTGTTAGATCTTTATCTATTAAAAATGGAAAAACAGCACTTCAGCAAATTCTTTGGCCTCTGCTCATGATTACCCTATTTATTGATTGTTTGCCAAGAATGTATGCATCTTAAGAAAGCCAGGGTAAGAGCATTAAAAATATAATTTATTACGGCTTTTCAAGCAGAGTGCATTAACATTGTACAGTGAAGCACTGGGGCTGTATAAAAAGGACTTTCTGACGCCTGCAAACATATAAGTTCCATAAATTCCTAAATAGGAGATTTCAGCTGTCTCTGGTATTATGTGATATTTGCACAGCAAACTTTAATGCCAGGACAGTTTTAGACAAGGATTCTACAGACTTCACTGCTCCTTATGGCAGACGTGCTGTTTACACAGACTCGTAAACCTTCAGCAAAAGCTCTAACACTGCCTTCAGGTTTAAATCATGCTGTATTTTTAGCAGGGAGCACTGACCAACGCTCTCCCCTTTAATACTAGAAGGTTATGAAGTTGCTGCACTTGGAGGTCTTGCCAAGTACTAGCAGGAGTGATCAGCCAGCTGAGATTGTGCTCTCTTGTATAACATTTTTCACATTAACAGAAGGACACAAGTGACAGTTTGCTAAAAGATTTAGTGGCTTGATTTGTAGTCAGATGATACCTGTGTTGCACTACTGGGATCCACCTCTGATAATCTATGCTGTGCCTCAAAATTTGGCCAGGAGGCTCTCCTGTGATGTTTAAAGTACCGCATTTTCCAAAATGCTGCAACTCAGGAAACCATGGACCTGGCAAAAAGGGTGCTAATAAACCCCGAAGTACCTGTGTGTTGTGTCTGATCATAGCTTAAATTGTAGGAGCTGAGAAGGGGAAAAACAAATATGCTTTAGCTGGTTTTGGACGTATCTGCACTGTTTGTTAGAATGTAGCTTTGCTTACACTTTATCTTCAGGAGTTACTGGTGAAACTACTTAAGAATTTTGAGCCCTTACTCTGAGTCAAACTGTAATAGGTGAAATATCGATTGTGAGAGCCTGGAAGGGAGAAAAAAAACAGAAAACAAACCACCACCTTTTTGCAGATGAATCGCGTGTGTCCGCAGCTTATTTAAAACCAGTGAAGTAAACACCACTTTGCATGTACTGCTTTTGCTTTGGTCTTCTCTCCCTTCCTGGCCAGTCTCAGTCAGATTACAGGAAAAAAAAAAAAAAAAGGAAAAAAAAAAAAAAAAAAGAAGCTCCTTCCTGCACTACCTAAATCTTGGCAAGCTTTTGCTCTTGTCTTTCAGTCTTTCATGCTGAGCCTATTGGGCAAACTGGAGTGAGTTTGTGAGCTTTTCCTTGCAAGCCTGAAGGGGTTTGTTTGCCAGAGATTGGCTCTCTGGTGAACAGATGTAGTTTAAATATACGTGCTTAAGAGGTATCTTTTTTATCATGATTTCTTACTATACATTAGAGCACAAATCAACAGACGTGGTCTTACTCTATTGTCAAGAGTAAACCTTCCTTTTAGACTACAGCATGTCTGGTGCACCTTAGGAGGTTAGGAGGTTTCCGTAAGTCTAGAGGGCAGTGGTTATAGAGGCATTAACATTGTAGAACTAATTGGAGTTCCTGGGTGCCCTGTTAAAATAACCCTTGTCATCATTTATGCTAAAGATGATACCCCTCTGGCAGGCTGCCATAAGACAGTTCTGTACATCTCCTTTTAACCCTTGAGCTTTCTGTCATTATGAGATCCTAACCTGTGCTGCTGGAGACAGCGGAACAGGATCGGAACTTAAAACCACAGGTCATTGTGTCATCCATGTCCATCTGGGAGGCTGGGAGGGATTTTCATAAAGTCTAGGAATTTGATTGCTGGGAGAGACTTTGTCCCTAAAACAGCTTGGGTCGTTTGTTACTTCTCTCTCTGTCATCAAAAGGGAGGAATAAAATAAAATAAAAGGCAAAAGGAAAGAAAAAAGGTTGTTTGCTTAATATTCTGTGCAGTATATGGAAGGGTTTGCCATATGATTCTACAAAACTGGAAATTAGTAATTAACTTTCAGACATGCCAAAATAACATTGTGGGATGTAAAGTGTGGGAGACAACAAAAAGAACAACAAAAAATAATTCTGAAGTGCAGGTACACTTCTTAAAGCGGCATTGAAATCATGATTTGTTCCTTAAAGATGCGAGTGAAAGTAGTGCTCAAGTGCACTCAGAGAATGAAGCACGAATTAGTGTTAACTTTTGCCTTGTTTCCTTGTGTACTCTTTTCAGAGTGAATATATAACACACAAGGTGATTTGTTGTTGATGTTGAAAGCAATTAAATATTTTTGGCAGGACTAAGAAAGTTTTAATGTTAACAAACAAAATTATGTGGCTGGTACTAAAATGGCTTACAGTGAAGACATCTGCAGTATGTATTTAGGTTCTCATGCTGCCTGCTACTCACAACAAATCAGGCAGGACAGAGAGAATCAACTTCTCTTCAGTCAACCTTGTTATTTCTATAGAAGGTAATTCTTTAAATCTGTATCTGATCAGGCGAGATAAATTTGCATTTCTGCTTTTCAGGGAGATGTATGTTTTGTAGAACTTTCTCTTTTTTTGGGGAGGGTGAGGGGAAAGGACTCGGGGAATATGTTGATCAAATATTTGTGATGATTCTTGATGCCTCCTCTGCCTGTTCGTACAGGTTTTATTTACATAACGCTGTATAGACCCACCTACTCTACTATAACTCAAGTTTAATATGTTAAATTTATTTTTTTTAATAGGAAGTATGCTTCCAGTTTTCTGTGTAGTGGAACATTATGAAAATGCCATTGAGTATGATTCTAAGGAGGAGCATGCAGAATTTGTGTTGGTGAGGAAGGATATGCTTTTCAACCAACTGATTGAAATGGCATTGCTATCTCTAGGATATTCTCACAGCTCTGCTGCCCAAGCAAAAGGTAAATAAGATTATTAAATTGTACAGTGAATTGTGTTTATTTGTGGGGTCTTGGGGGAGGGGAAAGATTTCTTTCAGGAATGCAATGCGGGTTTTACTTCTTGAACTTCTTGCAGATTCTGTGTTTGTATTTTTTTTTCCTTAATGTGTTTTAATTTAGTTAGTACACATTTTGTTCGTGAGGAATGTGGAGGTAAATTCCTTTTTTTTCTTTTTTTTTGTAAGAAGAAAAAAGACTTCAACTGAATCATTAGTATGCTTATTGACCTTAATAATCTGCTCCACTGAGGATCCACAAGGAAGTGTAAAGCATATTTGAGCAGATGGACTGTTGAGAGTCAACTTGCATTTATGACTGAATATCCAGCTCTGTTTCTTTTATTTTGTTCCTGATGGTTTTATAGACTGCAAAGTAAATTTTTTTTGTGCTCAGTTCTTGCATGGCAAAATCCTTTCTAATTTATTAAGAGGAATGCTAACTATTATATCATGTCCTATTGGATTCGTGGGAACTTAGGAAAATATACTTCTATACATATTAAAAAAATCACTACTGTAATGCATTTGTATAATTTCATAATGTAGATAAAGCCTATCCTTGGTGGTGTGTGGGTGGGGGTTTTTGGAGGCGGGGGGTGTTCTTTTGTTTTGCCAGTTTTAAGAGGTTAGAAACAAAGGTGGTGGTCTTGGTAAAATCAGATATTTCTTTTGCCTCTAGGAATTAGGTAAATCACTTTCTTTCAATTTTTCCTGCCCTTCTTGCCCACTCCCCCTCCCCTCCAAAAATTACGATCCTGCAGGGCTAATCCAGGTTGGGAAGTGGAATCCAGTTCCACTCTCCTATGTGACAGATGCCCCTGATGCTACAGTAGCAGACATGCTGCAAGACGTGTATCATGTGGTCACACTGAAAATCCAGTTACACAGGTAAGTCATATACCAGTTCTGGGACGTGAACTGTTACTTGTCTGCTCTTAACTGTTAATATTGCTTGTATTTAATTCCCACTGTGCTTTGTGCTCAAAGTACAAAAGCTTGCTTAAATTCCTTTTTAGTTACTCTAATTCTTCTTTAACTTACAGTATACTATCGCAGAAAACTTTTATAGCTCTGATACATAGATTTTCTTTGGATATCTCATTAAAACTATATTGCATTTTAGTCAATTAAATGATGCATTACAAGAAGGCATTTTACATAAAGTTTACTTAAGAGAAAAATATTTTTGCATATCATGAACAGTACCATCTGTGTGCATTTTGTAAAAGAATGACTTGCTCACACTTATTGTTGCTGTCTAGATTCTTAAATTTCACGGCAACAAAAAAGAAAAAACGGTTAATATATTAATGCTTTTCATGATCAGTCGTGAGAAAGCATTACACCTTAAATTGTTTTACCAAGCGCATCAGAGCAGGAAGGTAGAAGTAACATGAAAAAATAGTCGCCACATGCAGCTGATGTATAATTCATGCATCAATACAGCAGATGTGTTGTATAAAGTAATTAACTAATCGGAACAATCAGGAGACCGAGAGCAATCTCCAGATGCATCTGCTTGATGCGCAAAATGAAATCTGTCTGTCTTAAAGGAATGTTCTGCAGCAGGATGCAATCTTGTAATAATCCCTTTTCTAATCTGTGTTTCAAATAGTTGCCCTAAACTAGAAGACTTGCCTCCTGAACAATGGTCTCACACAACAGTACGAAATGCTCTGAAGGACTTACTGAAGGATATGAACCAGAGTTCATTGGCCAAGGAATGTCCCCTTTCGCAGGTACTTAGCATAACATGTAATAAATAATAAAGCACTATAGGCAATGCTGATGTGAGATTTGAGATTTCTACAGACTGTAGCAAGTAGTACCCGTGGAGTGGATCTGCCAAAAATGCAAATGCATTTGACCACTTCATGATCTTTATAAATATGCCTGATTCATTTTGAACATAGTCTTACAACGTTTCCCGTGGGGAGTCGTGAAAGGTTGTTTACACCACACTAAAATCATCTCACAGCAAACTGGATTTTAACTGGTTTTTGTCTGCAGTCTTTGAACTGCTTTGATGCAACTACTTTTTTCAAGCACATGTGTTCAAGATGTTAAAAGGCTCTTTACTTACTGCTGTCAAAAGTACTATTGAATCTGAATGCTTGTTAGATAACCTACAGTAGTTTTAAATGCTAATTCATAAACCGAGACAGTCTTTGGCATGCTATATGAGAAGGGAATAAAGAATAAAGCTCTTTGGGTGATATGTTATTGTTGCAAAGAACCAAAGGAAAATCAGTCATTTATTAGTACTAATCAAAATATACCTAAACAAAAATGAAACCTCAATTTATGCATTGCTAAGTATTGAACCCATGCATTCCTCAAGCCTTACTCGTATTGTTCTATTTTTGCCATTCTTTTTGTTCTTCTCTTGTCAAATTACTGCAAAGGCGCGACTCATTTTTCTGCGCAGTATGGTGTCCGATGATGCTGTGGTGGGAACATGGTATTTTTTTTTACCTTTTAAATTTTGAAATGTATTTCATTGTGGCGCAGTGGCGACGAATTCAGTATACAAATAAATGATGCTAGTTGTGGCAGGGAGGAAAAAAAAGAAATTAAGGAGGCGAAGGTATTTTTATGGGGATTTTATTTCTCTTGCTTAGAATACTGGAGTCTTTGTCTCTGAAAGGTTTCAGTTAATCTATGGAAGACTACTCTCCTCTTCTGTCTATTTTTTGTGAAGATAGATTAGCAGACTTGTTTCCCATCACTTTTTTTCCCCCTACAGTTAGATTGTTTTCAGTGATGTGGCTCCGGTATGGGAAGTTTTGAAGTGGAAATAATCAAAATTATCTTCACTGGTCGCAAACCATTCCAGTAATATGTCTACAAAGTTATCTTGTATGTACCTACTGTAAAAGCATGTGAGCTTTTGCACTGCTGGCTTATGGAGGCTGCAGATAACTTGGAATTTTTCTCCATTTTAAACTAATAGTGCTACTTTTTGCTTGATACTGATGGAAAGCAAATAATTTCTATTGAGATGGAATATCTCATTTCTATTTGGACATTGTGTTTCACAAAGGAGTTTCTGTATATATGTATATATAAAGCAGAAAAAAGCTTTTGAAAGGAATGCTTTACTATAGACAGTATCATGGTACTGGAGACAATTCAATAATTACATTCTTAAAAAAAAAATTCTTTCAAACTATACTGAATTTTTATGTAATAACTTTAATGGACAAAAAGCCATCTTGCTTAATAGCAGCTCTTCAAGTTAATACTTGAGATGACTAAAACTCCAGACTACAGAACTCTGATTTGGGACTGTTTGTTTACTGGTTTGTATTTCTTTATTTGTAAAAGAATATACTTAAAGCCATGAGCTTCTTTCTGTTGTTAAAAGCGTGCTTATTACTTTTGCCATCTCTATCTTCACCAGTGCTGCCATAGTTGGGTTGTAAGAATTTAAATAGCTTCTGCTTTTCTTTTTTCTTTAAAAACCAAATCGTATTAAGCTTGAAATACATTTATTTATTCTTAACTTTTGGAAAAGCAAGCTGTTACAGTAGTTGATCAAGAGCCCATCAGTCAGTCTAAGTCCTCCTGTTTCCCTCTGGGAGCTTAAGGGAAGATGAGTTGATCTGACACTGTCCTTTTCACGTGAGTAAATTGATCTGAGTACTTCCTGTACTTGCCTTACCTCTAACTCCTTGTATATCACTCCTATGGAAGGGTCACTGATTTAGGAGTGCCAGTGTTTTATTAAAGGTATTAAAGTTTGTGAATTGCCTTGCCATGGCGTGCTCCTGCAGCAGCGGTGAGAAGTAAGAGCAAGGCGGAGGTCAGGAGACAGCGTTTCCTTAGGGAATCCATCAAAGCGCCAGCACAGGAGATTATTCTGAGAGCAGAGAAGGGGTCTCTCCCGTTATGTTCTTCTGCGGGTATAGGTAATGCCATATGAAGTGCTTCATCACAAATGCAAACTAATGCAGTGACACCGTACCATAACTTATTAACACTGTTATGGATATAATTTATTAACCGCAGAAAAATGACTCAAAGTGGAAACGAGAGTAGTTATCGTTTTCTGTCACTGTCATTAGCAATACTCTGTTTTGTGTAGGTATGGAAGGACTTGCTCTAAAGTAAGTAAGCCACTGTGCTCAATGCATGGCATCGCCGAAGCCCCATTTTCACTTAGAGTTTACGGTATTTTCTGAAGCAATCTTGCATTTTGTATATTAAAAAATTGCTCATATTTGTTCAGAATACTGGCATTCTATGTACTGAAAAAAACTAAAAACAAACAAGCAAACCATTTTATAATTCAGATATACTTAATAGCTTGAAAATATGTGAACAAAACTTTGAGAACCAGTCTGTTTCAATTATAGAGTCTTGAAAACTTGAAACACACAGTAGAGTGTGGTTTTTTCCTCTTAAATTTTTTAGCCATTTATTTTCTTGTCCAGCTAAAACCTTGGGGTGTAAAGAGACAAACTCTTCATGCCTTTCTTGATAAAATACCACTGTGACTAGTGCTCTTATTAGGAGAGTTGAATACATGGTCCTTTTTGAAGCTACTGTAATTCTCACTCTGTGACTGTGCGGCCACTCCTGAAGGTCAGGTTTATTGTTCAGTATATGAGCCCACATCATGGGGAATCCCTGTCAACATGACTTGCAGTGCTTAGGACAGACCAGAGCAAACGCACGGCTCTGAATTGCTGTGGAATTGCAAACAGCCGTCTGGACATTTAGTCTCAAATTTTTGGTATCAAGCAGTCAAGGTGAAAGGACATTGCAAATTTTGCATGGAAAAGCCAAGCCTGTTCTGAATTATGTGCTAAAGTGCATATTTTCATGCTTTACATCGGGTTTGCAGATTTTATTGCTGCAGACTGGCAGCATGTGCAGATGCCGACTGAAAGACTTTTTGCGTTTGATACGCACAGCTTGCTTCATTTCTGTTTCCTCTCCAGGCCTCTTTTGATGGGGAGGGTAACTTGGAATTTAATCTAGGGCTCAATTTTGGGCCGTCTTGTGCATTCCATTAAATTGGTCTATCTCGCGAGTGGCCTAGATCTCATTTCCCTCCTGTTTTGGCTCTTCAGTCTCCAAAGGGTTGTAAAGAAATTGTTCTACCATCAATTCTTATTTCCAAACCCTTGCACAGAAGCTCTACTCTACCTTAGTCTTCTGGGAGCTGCTCTAAAGTGATCAGGCAGGCAAGCAGCTCTGTTGCATTTACTTATTTAGTGTTAGTCCTTCAATGTCTCGCCTTTGTCTTAGCATTTTCATGCTTCACTTTCACAGTTTTGCTCTGTTTTGATTTTTAGTGCAGAGGTTTCTTCTTACTTCCACATTTAATAGCTGAAATACTATAGGCTGTATTTATTCTGATATTATTAAGGGATTTTTTCCTCTTTCATCCCTATTGAATTACTGTGTCTTTCTCTGTTTCTCTGTGTGTGTGTGTATACGTGTGTGTGTGTGTATAAATATATATATATATGTATGATATATATAGTTGCATCAACTTTTATGAGGAAGAGGAGAGCAACATGGGGTGTTGGTCTGAGAAAAGGACAGGAAATTCTTTTGATAATTCTGGAACAAACTCACTGTGTGCTTTTGAACATTTAGATGTACCCCTTATCTTGAGTTCCTGTAACCTTTTCCATGAAAAGAAGATAACAAGTCACCTATCAAATGAAGAGATTGTAGAGATTAATTAGTATCTGGGCACTGCTTTAAAAATATGGCAGTGATCAAATGACATTGAGTTTTCTACTGGTATTATCTTGCCTGGTTTTTTTTCTACAAAAAGATATTCTAAATGATTGTTGTTAGTATTCACAAACAGGCATTATCAGAGCACTGCAAAAGCACTTCTGAAGCAATATATTCTTTTTCTTACCCCACAGTCTCCTGAAATGTAAAGGTATTTGTTTTGGGGGGTTTTTTTCCCTCCATTTTGCTCATGCTTTGAGACTGTTTGTATCTAGTCTGACTTTCAGGACAACCACAAGTCAGTGCATTATAGATGAGAAATTCCAGGCCTGATATATAGTTGAATCTCAAATCTCAATGGCTTTTTGTGCAATATTTTGTAGGGGACATGCAATATTTCAAAAAAATGTATCCAGAGGCTGTGATACTTGGGGACATAGTAATTTACAGACTATTTAAAAATTTTTGGAAGATATTTGTGTTCCCCCCCTTCCCCCGCCTATAATGTCATTTACATAATTTTGCTCTTGGTGATGAGGGAATAGCGTTATTTCAGTCAGAGAGATATATGCTTGCATTCCATGAAACGTATGCATACATAGAACAAGTGCTGGTACGATATCCAAGTCTGAATAGTTTTGCACTTGTGACAAAAATAACTATCCTGACTGCATTTTTAGCAAGCTTTCATGCTGTAGTGAATGATTCTCTGCATCTGACATGGGCACGGTATAGATCATATACTTTCCTTTCTGTTCAGCTACCCTGCCCTGAATTTGCATGCTGTTTTGTGCAGACTATATGATCTGGCAGAGACAACAGACAGAAAGCTTTCTTGGAACATCGGTGTTTCTCAGTTCACCTGAGCCGAAGGCACTTGGCCATCACAGCAAAGAGGCAGCTCAATAGAAATCCTCTCACATTTCCACGCCGCTGTTCTGATCCACCCTGCCAAAATCCTAACCAAAAAAGTCGTGTTTGCTAAAATTAAGATTTCTGTACCTATAGATAATCAAGGAATGAGCTATTAAGAGTTGCCAAAAAACATACTTTTTAAGAGCAGTTTTTGATTCATGCTTTACTAAACCAAAAGTTTTTTGTCCCCTCCCCTTTCAATTTTACCTGCCTAGACTGAGATCAAGTCCTTGGATTTCTTTGTTGCATGTAAGTCTCTTCTGTCTTCCTCCCCTCCCCCAGTAATTAATAACCTGAGTAAGGAATGCAGCTCTTTTTTCTGCTTTAGAAGTTACTGTACTTTAGATTTTAAAGATGTCATTAATTATTTCAGGGAAGTAAATCCTTGAGGGCCTGGGCTCAGCTTTTGGCAGGCAGGGCTTTTCAACCCACCCCCCAGTTGCTCAAGAGCATTCACTGTGATGTCTCTTCAAGCTGACATGGTATCTGGATTTTTAAAACATTTGCAATTAACTATTAAAATTTGTGCCTATAACTTTTAGTCATCCAGATAGAATGGGCAGTGCAGAGCCTATTGCTGATGGGATGAGCAAGATGTATATAATATCTGTTTTGGTAGAGCTGTGTGAGGACGTTCACAGGGTACTCAACCTTTCAAATGATTGATCATTTGATTATTGATTTATGTGCTTTAGATGCTCCTGAACACTCCGTGTTAAAGCTATGCCAGTCTATCTGCAACTGTTTTATCTGCACAGCACCCTATTAACAGTGAAAATATATAGCTATTTTTTCTGCCTGTTCGTTAGAATTAAGTATAACAAGGATATAAAGTCACTTTCCAAAACAGTTATGAGGCCTGAAATTATTGTGGGAGGAGGGGGAAAGCATGCTTTGTTCCTCAAATAAATGCAGTTTCTGACTTCAGGGAAGTGTTATAAGGTGTCAGCATGTCCCTTAGTGTCTGTGCTGTAATGAGGTCTTGTGTTTCTGCTTCTGAAAAGTGGAGGAGTCCAAGAGAGGAATGGTGCTAGTGTTGATTTTATTTTATTTTTTGTTTTAATTGTTGTTGTTTGGTTTTGTATTTTGTTTTTACGCTCCTAAAGTCAGGAGTTATAAGCACCTGTCCTCCACCAGGCTCTCTTGTGAACAAAGTACAGAATTAATACATTTTTGGGACTGCGCATTCCACTTTGAGTACTAACCATTTTTAATTGTATCTCAGCAATTTTGAAAACTGTGTCATGTGAATGATTATCTGCATCATATGGACTTCAAGTTTTAGGGAAGTTACAGAATGAAAAAGGAACACAGCACATTTTCTTCTGATATGTTTTCCTTCTAAAGCACGCATGTGTTGTAGAACTGAGCCCTACTTGACTTCTGTTTTCGCTCGGTGTTCCTGAGAATGGTATATAGAATAACTTGCATTTTAAATATTTGTGGTGGTGTTCTTCTTTTTGTAGCTACATATATACACATAACAATGCTTTTTTTTTTCTTCTGGTACATTTAGTGGGTTAAGAGGCAGTCAAGTGATGCACTACTAAAGAATTTTGTATTCATTCGTACGTATTCGTTCGTGCTTCTTGCATACCTCTCAACACAGTCATGGCCAAGTGCAAACCCTGATTCATTTATTTTTTCCATAACTTTATTAGAGAGTTAACAAACCACTTCTCCAGTGTTCTTTAAAGCAAGATTGCAAATAAATCTTTTTTTTCTTCTTCTTCTTATTGGCAAATTTTTGGCTGTGGAGTACTGCACAAGTATAAACAACATGAGAGATCCTTTAACATAACATGAGAGAGCCTTTAGTCGCTTTGCTCCCTAGCTTTGGAGCTCATTGCCAATTGAAGTAAGGAAAGCTTGGCAGTTGGGACTTTTAAATCTAGACTTAAAAGTTATTTGTTCTGTTTAGCATTTTTAAAATGATTCTATTAGGAATTGTATGTGCTTCAGTTTTAATTTTAACTCATAATGATTGTAAAGCACCCTGGGATGCTTGCATGAAGGGCGCTACAGAAACCCAAGATTGTATTGTACTGTGTTGTAATGTATTGTATTATTACATGGTACTGGAGTTGGACCACGGACAATTCATATAGAAAGCATTTGAATACTTAGCTAAAGATAAGGAATGTGTGTGGGGGGGTACTGTCTTTTCTTGCTTCTTTTCCCCCTTTTCTGTCAGTTATTTTATTAAACTAAATTAACATGGCAGTTATTCCCTAAGAAATGCCAGCATAATTTACTGCTGCAAAGGGGCTCAAAATGTAAACCAGATGATAAACTAAAAATAAAAAAGTCCACATTAAGATTTAATTGCACTTCCCTTTCTATATTACGTTCTTATGTAAAATACATTACAAAACAGTACATTCTTTATCACTTCCTTCACTTTTAACTGAATTTCATTAACAATAAAGAAATATATTGTCTCTATTTTCAGTAATGTCACTTGACAGTTAATCCCTTAACTTGATGTACATGTCTTTAAGACTTTTTTTTTTTATGTTTTTTTTATTTTTTTTTTTTTTTTTTTTTTTTTTTTTTTTTTTTTTTTTTTTAATAAAGAACACGATAGCACTGACTGGAGCCAAGTATTGCACAATCATGTGATTTGCAAGTTTCCCAGCTCGCAGCTTTGCCAGTGCAGGTCAATTCACACCTGCCACACTTATGCCATTCTGGTCCTCATGTTGCTTTTCCTCAGTGATTGTCAGAGGTAGAGAGAGTTGTGCATGCGGCTCCTTTCTTCCCCCCTCCTTCCCCACTCCGAATGTGTGGTAAACCTTGTGCATTGGAAGTGTCTCCTCAGGAATTAAATGGAGTTTAATTTCTGTCCATTAGAAAGCTGCTATCCACATCGCCAATTAAGCCTTCTATTTAAAGGGCGAGGAGATACGTATGTCTACATCTTAATCACTGCTGTGACTGCTTTGCAGAGACCTTCTCTGACTGGTTCAGTTATTACTAGCAGTGGTGGGAGGCACAGGGATCAGCGTGGTTATAAAACCTACCCAAAAGCTGAGCAAATTCTGTAGGTGCTGTAGCGTCACTGTCAGCAGATTTGAAGCTGAGGTACATCTGTGTTAGGGGACGCAGGGGTGTAGACATAAGGATGCGCCAGGAGAAAATTACTTGAATTGGTAATAATTTTTACCTGGCAGGAGCAAGAGCAAACAGGACCCACTTGTTGAGAGGCAGCGCTCAGAGACATGCAACTCTCACCTTGTCAGACCGGACTCATTGCATGCCTTCACTCTAATCATAACTTATAAGAAAAGACATGAGTTGCTCAGACTGAGCAAAACTCTCAAAGCTTGCTCCCCCACCGTCACCACTTTTTTCATTTTTAATTAGGAATTAAGTTCTTCCTTTTTATATCCAAGAACCATGGTAGGAGAACCCTAAGGCGAGGGTGAGCTTTGTTTCTCTCTCCTTGGACACTTCCTTAAGAACACCACAAATGGTATCAGATTCTGCTGGTGCCTTGCAGCAGTGATTGGAGGACAGGTTTTTCAGGACAGTAGCAACCTCAGATGTGCCTCACTTGAAGCAGTGGAGTAAACTGCTCATAAGGGAAAAGTTCTGTTCCCCGGAGGTGAGAACAGATGAAATGTTCTCCTCATATATACCTGTCTCATTTATTTTTATTTTGTTTTTTAAGCACTAAGATTTCCTGCACTCAGAACTGCAGTTCTTCTATAAGCTTGCACCAGAAGAGGGGAAAGTGTGCCTGGCTGTGCCACTGTTCCAAGGGATTTGATAATTTACAGTAAACTGTCTAGGAGAAGGATGGATTTTGTGATGATGGAAAACTGAGACACATGCAAAGGACATTGGTATCAATGGCCTTGCTAGAGTCAGAGAGAAGATTTCTGCTCCATAAGTTTACCTAGGGCGTTTATATTTGAATCAGTATACTGGGACTCTCTTAGAATTTTAAGGGTTGTGTGTGTATTTATATATTTACGTATATATATGTCACAATAAAATGCCACCAAAATATATGTGCCAGCTAGCACATCACCAGGCTCCTAAAGGTGTGTTCCTTACTCTGCACTTCTTGTAAGAAGGATCTTTGTGTGCTAAATCAAATTCAGCTAATTTTTTTTTTTAATTTATATATTTTAATGCAATGACTACTTAAGAAAAATTTAGTAAATAGAACCTCAAAATGCACATACATATTCCTCATGGAAAGCTGGCTGGAACATTTCTCTTTTGAGATACAGTCATTGAATCTTGGATTTTTTTATGAATTCTTCAGAGCTTTTATACTTTTCACAAACTCTTGCTAGTGAGAGATAGCAAAACAGAGGCAAAACACGTGTCTTGGCTAACATAGCTGCTTACAATGTCACCTTTACAATTTTATGTAGCAAAATGTAAGAAGCCATAGCAAATTTCATACTATAAATTACTTTTCTTCCGACAAATTTTTATGTTTTTCTCAGTACAGAAAGAAGTTTGTTCATGTGCTTTTAGCAGCACATCCCTCATAGAACTTGGGTCTATATGATTAAGAATAATCAGATGTACAGGTGGTTCTTAAAGAGGTGTGTGACCAGAAACAGTAAAACTGAGATTTAACTATTTAAACAAAGGATAGATATGGGATGTTAAATTTGGCACTAGAGGGATATTTAAGCAAGCAGTCAGAGGCATGAGAAATGCACTCACTAGGAGCAGAAATCAATGAAGTTCAAACCAAAAGCTAGTCATACATTTAAAAAAAGAAAGAAAAAAGGTATGTAAAAGGTACTTTTAAGAGGTTACAGAAAGAGATTACAATGGATGTGGTGAAAGATCCAGCACGAGAACTCTTCAGATAAATACTAGATGATTTCTCTAGCTCTGCCACTGGTAACTTGGCTGAACTCAGAAATTTCTAGATGAAGTTCTAGGATCTCTTTTTATGTAGATTCCAAAACGGATGCTCAAAATGGCCTCTTTTGACTTTAAAATCTGCAAAAGCTTACGTAGAAAATGGAAAAGAGATCAAAGGAAATGCTTATCCTTAACACCAAAAGAAATTCAGCAAGACAACTGTTAGTGCTACTGAGTCTGATGACTTCTTGTCTGGACATTGTGCCTTAGGGCTCAACTTCATGCCAGACATCTGATGCTTTGCTTAGCAGAACAGTGGAATCCGAGAAGAGACTTGCTGAAAATCATGTTCGATTTCCCAGCAAGGAAATCTTCCTTAACGTGGTGGGTAATATTAAGCAAAACCTGTAGTGAAAACAAACATTGTGGCTGAGTGAAGATAGAGCAATTATCAACATCTCTATCAGGAGAATGTATATACTGAAGTTTTGTAGAAAATTTTAGTGTAGACAAAGCTGACTTTAATGCATTAATAGGTCTAAAATGTCTTGTATTACATAAAACATTTGCATTAGGTTAGCATTTGAAAGCATGTTCATTAGGACAAGCATTCATGATAGGAAACAAGGCACAGATAAGAAACAGAGAAGCACTCTGACCTGGCTGGAACAGAGTGGTTGGAAAGAAAAGCAATCCACCAGAGAGGAATGCTGAAAGTGTCTTGTATTTTCACCAAATCAGTCTGAGAGATCTCCAAGACCCCACCTAACTCTTTATTCCCATACAAGAAATGCTAGTTTGTATCTTAGATTATTCGGATTGTCCTCTTGGGTTCTGGTTTCCTCTAGTCCCTTTCATTGAATCTCAGGAAGAGGTGACTGCAGGTGCATAGGTTTCGTGTAGTAAGTACATTGCCTAGTGTAGGAACAGCAGTCTTCTGGAGAGAGGCTGTCACCACACAGAACTGGTAAGGAGGGGTGGAACTTACCCTGGAGTACCTTAATTCTGGTCCTGTGGACTTGAAGTCCAGCCCGGGTTGCAGCATGGCTTCTGGGTTTGTCTTCATCCAGCAGAAATTCTGCCTGTACACCCTGAGATAGTGTTGTGGTGGGCACCAGTGGGGAGAGCTCTTGAAAACATGCATTCCCAGTTCAAGCTGAAAGAGCAGTTTAAAGCAATCTAGTCATTTCATAACAGCTCTTTCAAATGGATTCCTGGCTGCAATGGATAGCACTTTTCTTACTCATGTAGCTCTCAAATTTCAGAGCTCTGCTGGCAAAGGCACTTGCATAATCAAAATCTTGGGGTGTATAACTCACCCCTCAATTTGATTTTCATTCTATGAAGTGAACCGAGAATTAACTTACTAAATACTGGTTATTTTGCATTCTATACTTTATTCAAGTTGTTTTTAGGAAGGGTTTAGTAAGGACTTTTACTACTAACTATCTGCCATTTACAAATCGTGTGCGGTAAAATCGGAATTCTTAAAAAGATTTGTGTTGGACATCTGACAATGAAGACAAAAATGCGTTATGTCTCCTTATCTTTTAGAGGTTGAGGTTGCGACGGAGATTTCTTTCTTTTTTTTTTTTTTTTTTTTTGTCTAAGGCACTGTGCCATGAAGCTTGTAACGCAGTTATGAAGTTCTTCAAATATGAATTAACATTTCCCACCTACCTATCTTTCTCTCTTTTAAGCTTTTAACCTTTGTAGATATAAGAGTAGTATCTTGGGAAGCAGCTTTTTATTTGAGCTTTATTTATATCCATCAGTGGGAGATGCTCGGGAAAACATTGGGAGAATGCTGCTCTGTCATGCAGCAACTGGGAATTTACATTACAGAATGGTAAAAATAGTGCAAGGATCAGTTCCTTCAGATGCTGAATCCTCATTTCTGATTTTCAAAATCTTCCCATGTGTGGGTACATTTCTGTACATATATAAATATATGTGTATATATGTGTATATAATTTGGGCTCTTTTAGTTTTATATCTTCCCTCATTATACCAATGTAGATTTATGTTTACATTAATACATACATTTATAATACTTAAAGACAACATAAGGCAGAAAAGGAGGTGGAGATAATTTAAGTTTTTTGAGGATAGGAGAAAGGAGGAAAGGCATGCTAATGTATTGGAAGAAAAGCTTGTGCCATCACTGTAAATCTGCCTTTTATTCAGTTTTAACTTATATGACCAGCATTTGCCATGCAGATCCTTATTCTCCTGACCCTGGCAACAGTATGGAGGTCAGATAGCCATCCAAGTGCAATGCCAAAGGCACAAACAAAAGTTTTTTTCTTCTCTGTCCATCTGTGGGTTTTTCCCTGATCCTACATGTTTATAGGGCATATGACAACAAATTCCATTGCATTATTTGCTATAGTTCAAGCTAATGGACCAAGGAATTTAACATAATTTTTTGTACGCAGTTAAACTGTCCATGTCAGGATTTCTTACCCAAAAAGCAGCTAGTGGATGGATATATTTGGTCTGCTTTTATTCAGAATGGCAGATGATATTTCTCTTCCGTGCCAGAACACTAGGAACAACATTTTGCCCTGGTTGGGTTTTTGCAGTATGTGGGCTGGCGTAGGCTCAGGCAGGCTAAAATCTTTTGATTTGGGGATAATCTTGTGTTATCCGGTTGGGGCTTGAACGTTCCCTTCTCGTTTGAAAAATGTTAACGTGGAGCCTCCTGAGAAATAAGCACTCGTAAGAGTTCAGCTTCTGTTGGAACTGATGCTTGCTATTTCTGCGCAAACAAAAGCCACTGATAGTGGCTAGAATTGGGGAAACAAAGTTCCTCTGTCCTTTATGAAAAGATCCCCCCCTCCATCTGCCCCCAAATCTTTAAGTTCTGTTCTGCAACTTTATCACTATTCAAACTAGGTCTAGGGACAAAGGCTCGTGGCTTTTCTCTTTGACTTTTTTTTAAAAAGCCACGTTAAGTTTGCAGCATTGGAACATGCTTGCCTGCTGGTGTCTAGGGATGTAAAGCAGAGGATTTATGGAAGACAAAATAGAATAGAGCCTTAAAAGTTTGGCTTTAAAAAATGGAGCCAGTGGTTTGACAGATTGTTCAGTAAATGCTCATTTTATTGAGAATTATAAAAAAGGTGCTTAACGCCTCTGTACCATTAATATAATACATTAAAAGGGTACTGTCAAGATTAGTGTTTCAGCTCTGAAAATTGACTGTAGGGTTTATGGGCAGCACTGCTCATACTCTGCTTGTAAGATGAGGTATCTTCTACTTATCACTTCACAAAACCATTATGTTGTTACAAGGCTTTATACTGAAAAACTTGATAAATAGTAAAACGTAAATAAAATCTCATTTGAAAAGTGAGAGAATAGTTGCTGCCTGTCTTATAGCCAGATTTAGCAGATGCGGGTTTGAATGTAAAACAGTTGTGAAAATAGCCAGTGTCAAACTAGTGCAAAATTAAACTTGTGGGGTGTTCTGTTTTCAGTGTCTGTCATTGTTGAAGTACTCCATTTCAAAAGCATGCATTCCTTTCTACAGAAAAAAAAATCAGATTCCTTAGTTGAAATTAATTAGCATTCAGAAACCAGATAGCATGTTTTTGGGTATTCATGAGATCTCTGTTTGAAAAAATGTTTTTAACTTGTAGAAATGTGTTGCAACACACAGATGGGAAGAAAAAGAAAAAAAAAATCTCTTTAGCAAGCACTGTGTGTAAAAGGAATATTACATTTTGCACGCTCCTGATTACCCTGTGTAAACAGTTTTTGACATCTGTCTTTATAGTTTTCGAGGAGAGGAAGACTTTGTTAAAAGAACCATTTTTATACAGCAGTCACCATTTCAGTCTTGCTTTACCTGTATTATGAAAGCAGATGGTCTGCATGTCTTTTGAATATTTATAACTATCAAAAACAATCTCTTGCTATTCACCCTTAGGCTTATGAGATGTCAGGACTGTTCTGGTTGAAAAAAAATCATCTTGGGTGTTTACAGAAAGGAGATTACATTAAGCTGAAATGACTATACATTTTCCAGTTTAATATTTGTCCATCAGCTGTTTAATCGTATTTAGATAATTGTGTAAATAAGTTGTTGCAGCCCTTGCCCCTTCCACTGAGCAGGCTTGAAGCTTTAAACGCCAATGAATGAGTTGCGAAAAAGCTCACATTTTTTTTTTCCTAGTTAAACAACCTGGAAGGCCTAAATAAGTTTTGGTTACAGTGCTCCTTTTGAGAAAAATGTTTAATTTGCAAAGGAATCCCTGATATCTAATTCAGCCGAGTTGTTCTAGGAAGCTGGTGTGTCTGTTACTCTCTGCTAAGTCTGTTAGCATGTATTTGCTCTGTGTAAATACTGCAGCCCAAGTACCCCTTCAAGAGGCATGAAAACAACCTTATTCTGCCCATACAAAAATAATTTTAAGGTTATTTAGGGGAAGTTTTGGGACTGTGGGGGTTAAAAGCTTTTTTGACTGGAAGCTGAGCAATCACTGATAACAGATTTTGCTGTGGTTGGTTGATTTGGCAGAAAAGCATGAACAGTTTTGGTTTAGATGATTGAATTAACCTGATTAACATTGTTTTTGTTGTTTTGCAAAAAGGACAACAGTATACTTTTAGTGATGATTGAGCAACACTTCACCTGGTTGAAGAGCAGTGTTAGAGGCAATGACTCAGAAATGCCTCCCTTGAAGCACCTGCAGTGGTGGCTGCAGCAGCGAGCCGGCATGAAAGGCTCGGGTCCTTCCCGTATCTTGCAGGACCCACCTTGCGTTAGATTCTGGCACAAAACAAAAGGTGTCCGATGCTACTGTTTTATTGGGTTTTGTTTGATGGGCATATGAAACGATTCCTGCTTGAGATTTATGATATTTCCCCAGGGAGTTCCTCAACTTCTTTGAGAAAAAGATGGTGTCTGGTTTTCAAATCTCTGGTATTTAATCTTCCAGAGAAAATGGGATTTGATTCAATCTACGCTGGGTGAACCTCAACTGAACTTCAGAACAAATTCTACCCCTACCTTCACACAGTTGTTGGATGCCTAATTATAATTAACTTATTTGGCTATAAAAGAGCACTTGGGCTGCAGCAGATGGTATCATTCCAGAATAGTGGGATTTCTGTGAAGTTGGTACCATTTCAGATGAGATCTCCTGATTCTGAAAACATGACTGCAAGTGATGTGGCTGGGGGAGGGAGGTATGGGAGAGGCGAAAGAGGGAAATTTGAGATCTTGGAGGCTCACAACTTAATTCCGTGGATAAACTGCTAGGAGATAAGTTAAGACTGCGTATCTGTGACCAGTTTTTGCATTCTCTCAATTTTCTTTGCAATGTGTGAGAAAGAAATCTGATTGAGTGATGCATGTGATGCATTTGAATATTTGTATGATATATTTCTATTTGTCATCCTTGTATGTGGAAGGCCTCTGTGCCTCACAGATAAGGATGATATGTGCAGTAGTACCAGGATATGATATGCTTCAAATACAATGATTTTGATTATTGATAAGTCAAGACATGGGGAACTCCTCAAGTGTAATGACCCAGGTAATATGAAAAGCATCAATATGCCTTCAGTCTAGATACTGAATCTCTGAAGACCACTAACTCATGGGGTTAATCTTAAGTTTTAGGCCATAAGCATACCAGATATTTATGTATGTAGACTGGCATTAAAATGTACAGGAATTCTATAGCAATAGGAAATTTCTATAGCCAAATGCATCTCTCTGCACTGATGTGACTGCACGTTTGATGACAATAAATAAAGTATAGAAACAATGAAATTCAGTGTTGTCAAGTTATTTTCTGAGTTAACAAGGTAGTAATATTTTATCTGGCTTGTAAAATTTTGCCTTCAGTGAATTAGTAAATAAATCATTGATTCCTCCTGATGAGGATTCTTAGCGTAGGTAATATCACTTGAATGTTTGCATGAAGTGTTCTCGAAGAAAATGCAGGATAATTTTCATTTTTAAATGTGTTTATAATGTCTGTCTTTTTTTTTTTTTTAAATCTACTTTGAAGAGCAGGAGTAACATCCCAGTGTTAGCCATCAAAGCTTGAAATTCACATTGTGTCAGAGAAGCTAAAATTCCCAGCTGTGTTTCTTAAACAGACCAGTCCCCTATTTGGTTGTAAAGTAACTGCATTAAATTTATTCCTGAAGAAGCAGGGGATGTATTGCAAACTGCCATGTCATTTGTGTATCATTTTTGTAAAATGACATGGAAGGGAACACTAGGAAATCTTAGACAAACATCTTCAATAATAGGTAATTTACGAAAATTAATATACATGTTTTCATACTTAAAGTTAGTTGGGTGGGAGAAGACATCTGAAAGGGGTAAAGTAAAATGAGAGAAACCCACCTTGAAGTCTAAATGACATCCACAAAATACACATGAGCTGGTGTGGGATGATGGCCTCTGACAGGTGCAGTTCCCCATTTTGCACATAACAGATCTGCAGTTCTTGCATGTAGTCTGTGCTGCTATATAATTTACCAGTTCAGATCCACAGGACTTTTGAAATCATGCCTTATGTATCATGTGCCTGTGTTTTAGATGATTTAATCTATAAAAGACCTTAAAAGATAACTTTGTATGTAGGAGACATTATTTATACTGCTGTTATACTGAAAGTCTAAATTGGGTTCAGCTGAGCTTGGTTCTGGTCATTCAGGCTAGACTTGTGGTGCTCTATTCAAATTTCACTCTCCTTTTATGCCACTGACAAAAGGCTTCTAGCTAGTTTCAGAAATGCCAGATTAGTATCAAGAAATGGCAAGAATGTTGGTGATTCGGAGAAACATCAAAATACCTGTCTGGTGAGTATAGGGTATCCACATTTGATGTAAATAATGCTGCCGCACTCTAGCAGTTCTGAGCCTCCAAAAAGAGCTTGTTACTGAGTAATACCTTAGAAAATGGTTATAATGAACACCACTAAGATCAATAATGGAGATACTTTTAGTCAGAAACTGAACAAGCCTTTTAAAAGAAGACTTACAGTAACATTTATTGCATTTTTACTCCAGACTCTTCCTTCCAGTGGCTATTGTAGTTGGTGTAACAAAGGGTTGATGCTCTAAACAATTTTTAAGACAGCATAAATATATCTAAATGTTACATGCTGAATAGCGAAGAAATGTAATAATCAAGGCTTTTTCTTCTTGACTGTCATTGTTTTTTTGATACACTGGACAATTCTTGTAGTTAAGCCAGAAGTAACTACTTTCCACATAGAAATTTAAAGGGTGGCAAAGTTCAGTCCATTGAAATTATATTTGCTAATGTTGTTGTTCATACATCATATACTGAGTATAATTTTCAAGTTGGAGCATTATCTCATTTTGCAAGGCTTAGTCTTAATTGATTTGTAAAAGAATGTACTGGAACTGAAAGTTTTATGCATTGTAAATGCCACTATTTTAAAATTGGTCAAAACTGAGCAGAAGGTAAATTTCTCACTGTAGCTATCTGATATCTCGAGAACCTTTCAGAAAAAAATCATCTTGATCTTCCTTTGGTCTGTTTTACAGCTAATATTCAGTTACAGAATTAGACATGACAATAAGCTTTTCATAAGCCTGTTTTGCAAATCACTTAAAATACCCTGTTTGGGAAAAACAAGGCTGGGTTCATTTTGGGTTATTAGAGACATATTTTATTCTACTATAATATAACCCCATATTTTATCCTATTCATAGGTCATTCAGATAAAGTTTTATCCTATGATTTTTCTGGGGTCTACTCTGTCTGTGATAAGCGGCACAGAGGAACTGGACATGGTTAGCTTGGGTCACTGCTTGCATTTTTAAAGGCAGTGTAGGAATTATATGCCTGTGTGGGTATGTGAAGGGTCAATCAAATTTAAAAGCAGCAATAGGATGAACAAAATTCACTTTCAATATTAGCATCTTCTGTCCAGAGCCCATCCCACTGCATGATGTTTCTTGGTCGATAACTTTGTTCTTCCCTTAGTACATCTGCTATTTTTGCTCCTATTTACAATATACCTTGGTTTGTTTTCATGCTCAATTAGTGAGTTTTTTAAAAGGCTTTGGATGATAGGATTTAAAATGCAATATGGTTCTCAAACTTTAAAAATATAATGGTTCAACAACTGAAATAATTTGTGCTTTGACTTGTACTGCTCAGTATTACAGATTTTTTTTTCTTCTCCCCTTTTCACACAGAGTATGATTTCTTCCATTGTGAACAGCACTTACTATGCAAATGTCTCAGCAGCAAAATGTCAGGAATTTGGAAGGTGGTATAAACATTTCAAGAAGGCAAAAGATATGATGGGTAAGCAAAAAAAAAAGTTGCCTTGATGGTGGTTACATACCATTATGTGTCACATTGAGGTCTGTCACAGTCATATAAGAAGCCAGTTCCCTTCACGATAAGTTTAGGATGCTTTTGATGAGTAGATGTAGAAAGTACATATATAGTGAAAGAATTCATTTAAATAAATATTTTCTATTGAAACAGCCAAGCTGACTTGGGTTGCCAGAGATGTAAAGCTGTCATTCTGTAAATCTAGAGATCTTCTACCACCCAGAATAATTGTTTAGAAAACCTGTTCCTGGAACTGTGATGAACTGATTTTTTAATGTATGTATTTTTTTCTTGCTCTGGCTAATGTATATTTAAAGAAACAGGCTTCTACAGCTATCACTACCTTCCAGCAAGAATGCTATTATTTTATAAATTCATATCATTCTCTAACCTTGGGACCCTAATTTTGATTAATTTTAACAAATAGTTGTTGTGGCAATTGTTTGCTTGTTGTAGTAAGCACAAGTAAATTACTGGAGAAATAATCTATCAATTCTGTGATTCCTTTTATCTTTCTTAAACCTGTACACATAATTTTGAACACTTTATGTCAGAAAATTTCTACGTAGATTTCAACAGAATGGAGGAATGGGACCTCCATTTGGATTGAATTTTGAGCTTGACTTAGCTTTCAGTATTTGAAGCAAAATCATTCATCTACCAAAACGGGTTCCTTGCCTTTTATAGCTTAAGGCTGTAATGAAGACAATGCATCACTTTTGTGATAATTGCTTGAATTACTGTTCCGAGTGAATGGCCCACTTGGGTTGATCTCTACTTTCCCTGAGTGAAAAAAGGCAGCTTCTTTCCTTAATCTACTTTGTACCTTCTGTGCAACACGGAACCCTTCTTCTGAGACTACCAAATTTAGTGGCAAGACTTCACTTGATTTCAGGTGGTCCATGTGTGAGGCAGCAGAGTGCCCATATGGGAGAGTGACCTTTCCACAGCAGCCTCTCCCACGTCCTTTGCAGCAGTGCTTCTGCCTGGGGCAACCCCTGCAAAATTTTCCTTACAGGGCCTTCCAAGACAGGTTCACCATCCATTCTTTTGGGGTCAGTGAAGCCAGCAAATAGAAAATGTGTGTTTGTGTATTCTTGTGTAAACTGATGCTGGCAGGAGAGGCAGCATTGCCCCCAAAGCCACCTGTGTGAGGAGCAGGAGGGCCTCTGCTTGGATATTGATCCAAGCTATGGACACCAGAACTCTCTGCAGAATAACTGGCTTGTTTTTCATTTATCAAATTTCTGCCCGTGATAGGACGGAGGAGGAAGATGGGGATGCAGGTGGGAATCCAAGTGCCGATTTTTTTACCCAGCTCTGATGCTTGTGGAGGAAAGGGTGGCCTTGCACTGACGACTGTTAGTGAAGATCATAATTACTGTGAAAAGCTCAGATACTGCCTTAAAAAAAAAAGCCTTACTAGTATAAGAAAAAAAATTGCTACAACGCTTTTGTGAAAATACTGGACTTTTGGCTTTTAAATAAAGCTTATTTTCTTAAGGCTATTTCCAGACCAGAACTGCTAAAGCTCTAGAATAAAAAAAAGTGACATATGCTGATAAAAAGGAGACTCCTTTATATCAACCTAGAGTTATTTTATATTGTTTAATCATGCACAAGAGGGGAACGGGAAGAACTCTCGTAGTTTAAAAAACTGTGCTGTTAATTAAAAAGAAGGGTGTGTCAAAGGCAGATGAGTTAATATAAGAAAAAAATTCAGCCATGTTGCAAGTCACTGAAAAAAACCATGCATACATGGTTGCAAGATAAAGCAGCCCATCTGTGTAATTTACATAAATTATACTAGTTCCTAGCAGTCCCATACAATTGATGCAGCATCTAGAAATTAGCAAAGCATGGGGAGGTCTGCACTTCACCCTGCTTGTTACAGATTTCCAGGGGCTGGGAACTGCAGATGTCATGGCAAGGACCTCATGGGAGAAACAAAACCAGTCACCGGGTGCTTCTCTCTCTCTGGCTGGGATGTTTTCACACAACAGCCCTCCTTACCCTTTCACAGATGCATTTGCTGTTTCACCTGCGTTGTCTGCAGCACAGAGTGGGTTTTTGTCTCTTGTCTTTGCCCCGTCTCTTTTTGGCTGCTGCTTTGTCTGAAGTCTCCTGCATCTGTGGGATACAGCAACCCGCTCATGGTTGGGTTGCATTGCACCATTTTACATTTGTTTATTTTTATTAGCATGTGTTGTGAGGACAGTCAAATTTGTGATTTTCAGTCTGATGTTGGCCTTTTCAATGTTTCTTTTCTGCTGTAGTTGAGATGGATAGCCTTTCTGAACTATCCCAGCAAGGTGCCAACCATGTCAACTTCGGTCAGCAGCCAGTCCCAGGGAACACAGCCGAACAGCCTCCATCTCCTGTTCAGCTTTCTCATGGTAGTCAACCATCAGTTCGGACCCCGCTTCCAAACCTGCACCCTGGACTTGTATCTACTCCCATTAGCCCTCAGCTGGTAAATCAGCAGCTGGTAATGGCCCAGTTGCTGAACCAGCAGTATGCAGTGAACAGACTTCTAGCCCAGCAGTCCTTAAACCAACAGTACTTGAACCACCCTCCTCCTGTCAGTAGATCCATGAACAAGCCGTTGGAGCAGCAGGTCTCAACGAACACAGAGGTGTCTTCCGAAATCTACCAGTGGGTCCGTGATGAATTGAAACGAGCAGGAATCTCACAGGCAGTATTTGCACGTGTGGCTTTTAACCGAACTCAGGTCAGTCGTCTTTTTTCTTTTTTTCTTTTTTTGTAAGTCAGAGAGTCCCTTCTTTCTCTCTTTAATTAGTAATTGCCGTCTTCTAAGTCCGTCTTCTCATTTCTACCTTGTCACTTAGCTCCTCTGAAGGAACCATGCTTCCTTGCAGGACCACTGTCCATGTTGGTACAGTACTGAAATCCTTAGGAATTGGTTTGTGGAAATATCTGCTGTTCTTACAGGAAGCGTGGTTCCTCTCTAGTTGTGATGGTTTATGAATAGCTGAAATTCCCAATAAAGGAAATGAACAGCTCTATGCAGAACCATTCACAAAGTCACCCAACAGATTGCCTTTTTTGTTGCAGAGTTGTACCTGCACTGACCACCTGCACGCATTGAACAACCTCTCTTCTTTCACAGGTGTACTGGAGATGGTCTTTTATCCATATTTGCATTTATTTTTATGATTTTCTAGTGAAAATCTTAATAACATACTTTCAGCCTTCTGAAAAGATTAAAAATTAAAAGCTTTCCCTCTAGATCATCTACTCTTTTCACGTATTTTTGTAGTTTGTTGCAAAAACAGTAGTTGCTGAGCTTGCCGGTGTCCACGTCAGAACATATACTTTAGCTCTTCAATGCAGAAAAAGCCGGCCCTAGCAAAGCTGATAAGTAACACTAAAATGTGTTATTTTTTACACCTGTTTTAGAAGCTAACCCTGTTATCATTTATTCTGCTCTATGAATTTAACTTAATGCCATGTTGCATGGAATTTAATCAAGCAGAAATTGTGGAAGAAATGTCAGTATATTGAATGCAAATAATAAGATCTCAAAATTTTAGAAGTATGTTTTAACAGAAAATAAAATATTTTTAATACGACTTTTTAAAATGGGAAATATTTTAAAAAGGCGTAGGTAAATTAGCTTTGGGTTCCACATTTTTAAATGAAAACGCATACTTAGGGAACAATTTTCCCATTGTAGATTATAGTATAACAAAAAAGATCATAATTTGATCTTCTCTTGAAACGTTTTTGTTTCTCCCTGCATAGCTTAGAGAATAAAAATTCTGTTTCAAATGCTCTGGTACCAGGTTTGAAGCAGAATGTCATTTATAATTGTTCTGAATTACTTTTGCCTTACGATATTCTACATCCTCCCTTAGCTAAAAGAAAGTAGAGTCATTGTGTGAATTCTCTGTAGGGCTCTGTATGTGTGTGTCTTTCCTCTTTACAGCAGAGGAGGTTTTCAAGATCTGGGCCTTTAATACAAAATTTCATGGGTTACATGAACTCATGCAGGGATTGCTTACATGAAGTTAGATCCAGGCAGTGTCAGTTGTTACATTTACAAATAAGTGGCATAGAGTCTTGTTTAATAGAGTGTTTAAAATTTTAATTATTGATACTCTGAAGTGTTAAAGCAATAATAGTAACTTCATGTTACAGTGGTTTGCAGCTGCCATCTTACCTGGACAAAAAACCAAGCAAGTAATTTAGAAAATAAATTTTATTTTATATTTACTTCTTTCTCAGGTTTGCCTAAAAGCACATTGTTTTATCTCAGCTTTCCCCTCTGAAGTGGTCAGCTTTTCTCTGCTAGTTTTGCGTACAGCTTTTGGCATGTCCTTTGTGCATGAGCAGTATTTGTTACCTGAAATACAAGGATGATTGGTTCTGACTGGACATTGAATTTATATGACAGAGTATGAGAAAATGCTCTTTCGATGTGATGAATGCAACTGTAGAACCAGATTTCTAGTGCAAATAGTGATTTTTTAATATTAGTATTATTATTACACTAAATATATATTAAAATGTGTATTGCTATGTATTTTTCTTACTACAAATGTTATTAAATATTTGTTAAAGTTCAGTTCTTCCCCAGATTTTGTGGTTAACAAGCTTGGTAAAGTGTGTTCAGAGCAATCCAAAATTGGTAGGAAACCCCAAAATGAACCTTGAAAACAATTCCACCTAAAAGATATGAAATAGATTTATATATTTTGGCAATTTTCAACCAAATCTATTTGAAAGAACACAGAGTCGTATCCCTATATCCTAAAAATTGTTTTTGCTAATCAAGTTAGTATTTGCAGTTAGGTAGATAAGATTTTGCAGTGTTTGTTATGTATTGTGGCAAACATAAGAAGCAAAAAGAGAGAGTGTCAGCCTCAGTTTTGTCAAGAAATATCTCAGCCTACTTTTCATATGAAACAAAGCCCCACTAAAATACAGAGGAGTTTGTTGTGGGTTCATTTCACCTTTGCAAACCTGGAAATTATTAATTTTATCCACAGTGACAGCTAATGTCCAAAGGTAAACACAGGTACCAGCAATTCTTACATGAAAACTTTCTAAATTTGTTTTGCTTGCTGTGCTTCTGAATTCCTCACAGTTTATTCAAGGATACGTCATATTTAGCTAAAATTAGGATAGTACTTTAATAACTGATGCTGTTTAGGAGTTATTTTCTAATAGTGATGCAATATCCCAAGTCTTTTTTTTTTTTTTTTTTTTTTTTTTTTTTTTTTTTTTTTTTTTTTTTTTTTTTTTTTTTTTTTTTTGGCTAGAAAAGTGAAAATGCTTTTTTAAATTCATGTACTGTTTTCTGCAATAAAAAAGCTAACTCAGGCTTACCACTGACATTTTTGAAACTGTCATAAGCATATTTGAACTGTGTCCAGGGACCATATCATGCCATCAGTTTCTAAAGGCATAAGAACTCGCTGAAATCGGTTAGGAGTTCTGTGCAAGAAAACCCTGGTGTCAAGATACAGTCTCAGATGAGGGGAGAGATTTGCTTTCAGTGTAAAAGTTAAGGAAGGAAGTGATCTATAAATTAAGAGTGATTTAGCTTAATATTTAGGCAGTAAAATGGACTTTGAAATTGGCTGAAGATGCTCTTGTTTTTCAGACTTATGCTCTACAATATGAATACAGAATTTGGTGGTGGATTTTGGGTGGTAAGTTTCTACCAGTGTAGTGTGGTAAATCAACACTTGATCCTAATTTTCAAGATTTTTTAATTTGGCAGCAAAAATGTTGACTAGAAATATTTCTATCTTTCCACAATCCAAGGACAGAATTTGGTAAAAATACTTCTGAAAAGTAGAGTGTCTTTTTTTTACTATTACTAATTATCTATAAAGCAGAAAAAAAACCCTTTAGCCACACCTTACAAGTGTGTCCTTAAGAAAAAAAGGGTGTGATTTTAATGTGTTCTTGAATCGTTTCCCCCCTACCCTTAAGTTCCAAATGGTAATTTCAAAACTGAATTCTCAGGAATGTGCCTTGTAAACTTTAATCAAAGTCCAGATAGCTGTAACTTGAATGAAAATTCACATCTATACAGGCACAATAGGACAACTGTTGCAGGGAGCAGAAGCAGTTTTGGTGGGAGGAATTTCTCTATGGTCCTTCTAGGAAGTCTTCAGAGTACAGTCAGATCCGAAGTTTTGCTTGTCCTTCAGCAGTTGTGATTCCAACTCACTGGATGCAAAGAAACAGGTTGGATCCTGTTAGCACCTCCTTTCAGTGTACCATGGAAAACTTTGTCAAGTTAGTACTTGTGCTGGCAGATCTGAGTTTCACCTCAAGCAAGGAGTCCAAAGGTGACTACCAGTCTGTTTGCCAGGATAATTTTGGTAAATTGAGATGCTTATGTTTCAGTTGCCAGCTCATCAGATTAATATACATAATATTTTGTTCCAGCTGATGTCAGGGCACTGTGCAGATACCTCTACTGTTTTGAAAGAGCAAGTTCAGTATTTTCTAGTGCTTTGCAGGCTAGAAAAATGGTATTTGTAGTCAGTTTGCTTCCCTGGGTAGCCCGAAGCTGCCATGGGGTGACAGTGATAATGCATTGGAGCAGCCCCACAAGGTGTGATGCCACAGCCCCCCATCAGCAGAGAGGCTCCACCTGCTGCTTCAAATGTTAAGTTAAACTGGGATTTCCTCTACTCGGTTTTGTTCTTAGAGCTGAAGTGCAGCATCAGCATTTGTTGGGCTGAACTGCCCTCAGAAACCTAAACAAATAAATAACTTTTAAATAACAAATAAATAAACTCCTCCCACTTCTGTTGTGTGTTTTTAAATGTAAGCATGAGTCAGGAAGCGAAAGGCTTGGGTTCCCAGAGCCAGTCTGACCTTTGACTCGAAGGTGTAGCTTAGCCTGGTGCATGGCGGGGTGACGAGTCTGCGCTGCACGAACAAGGAATTGTGTTAGTCATGGTTGTGGTTGGAACTGGAACTGGGGGCTGCCTGTCTCTGTTTGTGTACACTTCCAGCTGTAAGGTTAGCTGCAGGAACTCGGGTGCTGTTGTACAGAGGTGACTGTGTGGCTCTGTCTTCATGAAAGAAGGAAGAGTGCTTTTTGCTGCTTTTCCGTGTCTGACTTTTGTTGCTTTTCTTTTTCCCACCAGTGACAACGTTTGATCTGAAGGTTTTTGAATATTTCTCAGTGTTTCTCACTTTTCTCTCTCCCTCCTTTCTACTTAAGCCCCACGCTTGTTTAAAATACTAGCTACCAGTACATACAGCCTTTCGTTCATGTATAATGCCTTTTCTTATATGTGAAAACTTCTGTGTATTTAGGACTGTGCTCATGCTAATTCTGGGCAATGGCTATTTTGAAGGAGAATGCTTGGGTGCAGTAAACAGCTCTGTGTAATTGTAAAACAAAATCTAAGTTTACTCAAACCACCTTCTTAGGCACTACTTTTTTTTTTCTTTCCACTTTGTCTTTGGCACACTTTATTTTCCAGTAAAATGAAAAATGAAGATGGATTATTCAAAATTGATAACAGTAATGGACCATCATGTAATGTTTTATTGAATTTGAGTTCTGTAAATTATGTGGTAGAGAGAAATTTGCCTGCTTAAGTATAACAGAAATTGCCACTGTATTCATATAATTCTTCGTAGTGTAATTTAAGAAAAAGTACACTATCCATATCACTATTGAATAAAAGGTAAAAAGGTGCTATTACACTATCATGACAGCTCTCCTCTTGCTACTAAGCGACACAGATAAATGTGTCTGCTTATAACTTAGTTGGCTGGGATCCAGGCTTGGGGGTGGAGTTTGGGAATAATCTTCCACCTGGACATGGGCTAGGAGCACCCAGCAACCAAGAGGGATAGCATTCAGAGATGTTCTGCATGTTTTGGGAAAGTTTGGGCAAATTGCATGTTTCTTCTTGGAGCTTTGAAGTTCTATCACACTGATAAAATCTATTTGAATCGGTGATTATGTTCAAAGAGGAGACAAACTAGGGGCCAGACAGGCAGTGTTTTTGTTCATATTGGCAGACACTTTAATTTATCTCCATTTTTAAAGAATTTGTAATGAGCTTTTGGAAGCCCTGATAATATTTATTGAACATTTTTGTGCCATTAGTCATGAATTATACTTGTGATGACATGTAAGCTTTCTTTTTTTTTTCCCAATGGAACCTGAGAACATTTTAAAAATATACATTTCCAGTGCAAAAAGAATACAAGGGAGGAACAATGAGCTCTGAGCCTAACAGTGTTTATAATCTCTTTGCAAAACAAACTTAGTTTTTATGCAACCTGAGGTGCAATATCAGGAGATCACACCAAGACTAGTATCTTGGAAAACCAGTTCGAGCCTGGTAAAATGAATAGTTAATCTGTGCACATCAGCACAGGGCAGAATGCGAGAGCCGACGTTTTCTTTCTAGGATTTTTCCCATTGTACATGTTGTCTAACAACTTTTAGCTGAAGTTTTGTGCTCAAAAATTGAAGCAGTAGCAATGAAGTAATATATGAAGTGGCCAAACTGTGTTCTAAGACTGCATGCATGTGGTAATACATCTTAGTTTTCATGGTTTTCCTCACATATTCTGACCTTTAGGTTTAGAGCCTGGAAGTAAACTCCTCCTTGCCTTCTCTCTGCTCTGTCATCTCCCCTCCTCCTCTCTTTGCATCGTTGTCCTCTGCTCTGCTCCCAGCTCAGGCAGAGTCATAACAGTGATGGGGGAAGAGAGGAGAATGATCACTTAGTGGCATTTCTAATCAACGATGTATCTCACAACGATGGAAATGCACGCAAAAGTGAAAAAAAAAAAAAAAAAAAAAAGAAACCCAGCATTTTCTTTATTTACTTATTTCACTGAAGAGGGAAAAGTTATACAAGAAAAACAGCCTTTTCTACCTTTTTTAGCTGCCCACTATGTGGCTAAGGCTTATACAAGCAAATATTTTCTATTATGGGCTAAAGTATTTTTTAAGGACATTTCCTGTGGCTGACAATGGGGTGGCTGTTTGTAAGGAGTCTTCTCTCCTGACAGTGATCAGTCCGCTTGAGTTTAGTTTTTCTTGCTCGTTTTTTTTTTTCGTGGAGAGGTGTCTGCAGTACAGAAACAGTCAGAAATCACACATGTTTACAACTACCTAGAAGGAGATTGGAACGACGTGGGCGTTGGTCTCTTCTGCCAAGTGACAAGCAACAGGGTGAGAGCGAATGATCTTAGGTTATATCAGGGGATGTTTAGATTGGATATTAGAAAAAACTTCTTCTTCAAAAATGTTGTCCAGCACTGGAACAGGCAGATAGGGAAGTGGTGGAATCACCGTCCCTGGAGGTATTTAAAAGACATATAAATGTGGCACTTGAGGACATGGTTTAGTGGTGGGCTTGGCAGTGCATGGTTAATGGATGGACACAATGATCTTAAAGGTCCCTTCCAACCTAAATTTTTCTATTCTGTTCTCTATATCCTGTGCTCTGCAGACAGCTTTGCCTTGTCTCCAGTAGAACAAAATCATTTTATACCTCCTCTTGAGATGGATTGTGTAACGCTACCATTAACAAACATTGGTAACTCTGGGTTTGAGTACTTAATAGTAGAAAAAAATGATAGACACAAATGTATTTTCCATGTTTGCTAATAAGTCAATTTATTATTAGACTAACCATTAAGAAAAAATTTAAAGCATCACCCAAATGCTACTTTTGTCTGTAACTTGTTTATTTACCTTCTGAGTAATTTCTGATACCAGAAAACAGGAGGGATCAAGAAAAATGGTAAGAAAGTATCCCTCAAGATTATTTTTTTAATCCTCCTCCTCTGAAATATTTTTCGTGCTTAGTGCTGGAAAGACTGGTTTTTTCCATCCCATTTGCCTGTTATGTGGGTGGGCACAGACAGGGCAATGAGGACCACGCTGGCTGAAGTGTAGTGGTTGGTACCTCTGTCCTCACTGCCCAACAGGGAAGCGCAGAGCTCACACCCACGCTGGGTCGGCCCTGGTCCTGCCTAAGCACAGCTGCTTGAGAGCAGTGGCTTGGCAGGAGCACCTCCCTAAGGGTCTTTTGCCTGGTGGGATAAGACCTTTGAGAGAGGTGACAACTTCCACAGGTGCTGTGAGCATCAGACTTCCTAAAAAGATACGTCTTGGCCGTATCATTCTCTTGTACCCACTTTGGAATAGATATATTCAGTCAGTATTACCTATCTTAGTTTTGGCTTTTTTATTGTCTGCTTCCCTCTCTCTATTTACCCCTCCATTATCCTGAATAGCTTACAACAGTTCTTTAGGGAAAGAAACATTGCGTTATGTTATTTCTTTAAATTCACATATGTGTTCACTTGTTACACTATAAGTAAAAGCCTCCCATGCCAATCCTCTCTCTTTCCCAGCATAGCAATGGCATTTATTCTAAATAATAGTTTACATCTGCTTTTCCAAAAGTTACCTTTCTTATCACCACCTTGTTACTCCGAGACAGTAGAGCATTTTTGAATGCTCGACATATTTAAAAGGAAAATTTAAAAGGGGGAGGAGATATCAAGAACCTGTTGATATTAAATATAAGTATCCCAGGTGATGGACTGTTTGAGGATTGGGGTTGTCTTGATGAAGAGAGAGGAAAGTGCAAGAAGGAGGAGCATAGGGGCATCCAACAATGAGTTTCCTCACTTGTTGTTAAACTCCAATATGCAACTCTTAGAAAGAAATATTGACTTATAAAAAAATATGGCCCTGAGTCAGTGAAGCAGTACTTTAGGAACGTTGCAAGTTTATAGTCTCAGATTAGTTGTGAAATATCACTTCCTTTCAAAGATCTATTTAAGTTGCTAGAAATGTGGAAAGCCTTTTTTTAAGGTTGGGTATGCGTTTTGCCTGTGAAGCCTGAGAACCCTCCAGTGTATCTCACTTATCCTTAACATCTCATGATTGTCTGTGGACTGTAAAAGATTTCATGGCAAGTTAAGCCAGTAAAAGGAGGAAGACCTATTAGGAAGATTCAGTTTCTGTTGTATTTAAAACAGGTGCTTAATAAAATTAAGGGTACAACTGAGGCTCTCTTCTCTGCTACCTAAAATGCCATTAATATAATCCTATGTGGAGCGAATAATGCATTTGCTGTTCTCATTCCCAGCCCAGCGGTAAGAAGAACAAGGACTGATAAGCAGTGGCTTTGCAGAGCACGGTTTTACAGACGCTCACCTAGGCTAACTCTCGAGCCTATTTTTTTCTTCCTTCCCTACAGGGCTTGCTCTCAGAAATCCTCCGAAAAGAAGAGGATCCCAAGACTGCCTCGCAGTCCTTGCTGGTAAACCTTCGGGCTATGCAGAACTTCTTGCAGCTGCCAGAAGCAGAACGAGATCGAATTTACCAGGACGAAAGGGAAAGGAGCTTGAACGCAGCCTCTGCGATGGGCCCAGCGCCTCTCATAAGCACACCACCCAGCCGGCCTCCACAAGTAAACTGCTCTCTCTGCCTTTGGGATTTGCTTGTTGTGTTCACTCACTGTCCCGCTGGGTGAGGTCTTTCTGAAAAAGAAGAAACCTTTTGCTGTCGCACTTTTTAAACACTCGTAGAATCATTCCTTGCAGTGCATATCGCAAATTAAATTTAAGAAATATAATGGATGATAGTAGCAGTTTATTACTACCTATTTTCTAATTTTAAGATAAATTCTATCAATTATGGTTCCTACAGAATTTTTTGCTCATTTTATTGAGGTACGAGCTTTACTGGGCGTAGAAGGATGATGGCTTTTAGCTGTCATCTTTTCTTACAATTCTTAGGTTCTTAATGTTATAGCTTCAGATAGGGATTTTGGAGGATTTGGACCACTAAACTGAGAGGGAATGAAAGCAGAAGAGTGAGTACCTTATAGTTCCTTAAAAATTATTTTTCCAGAAAGCAAACAGGTAAAACTCAAGTGATGGGAGAAAGAAGATTCCATCCCAAAATGCTGGGCATGCTTTCAGCAGCTTGAGCTACTAACAACTGGGTAGCATAACAGGCTTGCTGTATCCATTGCTCTGAATGATTTGGATGTAGTCATTAAAGCTTCATTTAGTATTTGTTAAAATGAAACTCCTATTGATTTCTCTTAAATTTATTTGATTTAATTCTCCAAAAATTACAAAGTTTGGTAGAGTGGGATCGAGAGATTCAATGGTGCTGTCCTTGTGTCGATCACGGAAACTCTGATGCTTGTTTTAAGGTACATGAGAAATGCGCGTGAGCCGTAGGAATGCACAGGATTTCCACAAAGAAGAAATGTGGTTGTGAGTGAAACACTCCAAAATCTGTATATTTTCAGAAATACTCTGCATTGCTGTGGCTCAAGGTTGTACCTATGCAGAGAAAAACCAAACTGATCTGCAGATATGTGGGAATCATGCTGTATACACAGTCCGGTTTTGCTAAACAAAGCAAGGCTTTGGGATTGTGGGAATTTTGTGATGGCTGAGTTTTTGACAAAAACAGCAGGTTTTTGTTAACCAGTCATAGGCTTGTGACTATGACTATGTTCCACACCCATTCGGAATGCTATAAATTCCTCTCGAGATTATTTTTCTAATTTTCCTTCAGCTACTGGATACTAAGGACCACACTAAGGTAACGAATAAAAAAACTGTAGGAGGGAGGACAGAAGATCACCTTGACCTGTTGCAGTACTTTCCGCAAGAGAAAAAATTTTTAGCAGAGAAACAGACTGTACTAATGGTGTAGTTTTGTTATCATTAACTGAGTTTAGTCTGTAAAATCCACTATAGATATTCTTCAAGATAAAGGTCGAGAATCTATTTACATAGTAATGCTTTAGTGGGAAATAGTTAAATAGAGATAACTGTGTTTAAAATAACATTTGAGTTTGTTTTAATATCTGTACCTGCTCCCACAGCCCAGGTAATTCAGAGCCAAGGCTAACCCTCCTTCTTAACTTATCTCTTTCTGCCAAGGTAATGTCTCACTCTGTCTCAAGTGGTCTTGGGCAATTTCACAGCTAAAGAACAGAGTTAATTACAGGACCTTCCAGAAGGATGTCAAGTCAGAGGTAGTCCTTGTACTGGTTTTAATTCACACTTTAAACTGTATAAATCCCTTGCAGCCAGAAAGAAAGTGAGACTTAGGGGTTTTCATTACTGACAAAACATACTGTAAGTCCAAATTTGGTGGGCAAGGGGGGGCTAAATCTATCTGTCTCTACTGTGCTCTTGTTCATAATTACATTTCGGTTTTTTTTAGTGTGAGTCAGGAGTATAGTTAACCTAATTGCGACAGTTCAAAGTGGAAACGGCATACATTTTTGTTTTAATCCTTTTCAAAAGGAAAGCAAGTTTACAAGGAAACCTTATAGACTAATACTTGAGGTCTACAGAACAAAGCACTTATTTTTCCAGTTGTTGTGCTGTTCTCTGTCATTCAGCAAAACACACACACTTTCCCTAGTGAATAGACTGAGAATGTAGAAACCTCTGAGTCACGATTCTCTGTGACCTTCTTACATGTATCCAGAATTACCCACCTATAAACATCTGAAGCACTTTTCACCTGCTGCTAAGTGTTCAGAGTCCTAAGTTTGAAAATTGAAATATCTGTGTTGGTAAGATAACTACAATACTTGATGCTTGAAATAATAGTGAAATTACCATAGTTGTAACACTGGCAAGTATAACTTTACAAATCACAGCAGAAATAAATTACAGTCAGGATACTGCAAAATTTTTAATGCAAACTGCTACTGTTATACCTCCCCCAAAATGTCCACATATATTTGAGTATTTGATACTAAGGAAATAAAACTACTATCATCCTTACTACTAAATTTATTATAAGCAATTATTTAAAGATCACTATGCAGGAATACAGCATAATATTTTTCCAGCTTGGCTGTGAGCTTCTCGGATAACCATTGAAACAGAAAACAGACCGTTTATCCTGACAACAAAATTTACGCAAGAGCCAACATATTTAATATTAAATCTTTAGACCAGTGTAACATTTGAAACAATTAAACTATGAAACCATGAAAAATGGGAGCTAATATGCCACACATGAAGGTTTATTTTGCAATTGCAAGTTATCAGTTTCGGAAGGATGTGAAAATAAACATCCTGAAAAGGATCTATTTTGCATTTTTGTGTTGCCAACTGGTGGCCAGACAGTAGAGCAGACTTAACCATTTAGCAGCTGAGCTTGTTCTGTGTAAATTTTGTATTCTGTTGTATGCAAAAACAGAAAGCGTGACCTTGGAGGTCTGATTGGATAGTAGCAACTCACCAAGCATAAACCCTGGTGCCTGAGTTAGAAGGAACAGTGTTGCATTTATCTCATTTTTACAGCATTCTTACTAGTTGCTTCTTGAGCTAATGTCTCTGGATTGTTTCCAATTCTTTTTTGAAATCCTTTAAGAAGCTCTTTGTCCCCCTTACTTCTCCCTTTCTCTCTGACTTAAACAAAATGCAAAATCTTACTTTTTTTTTTTTTAATTGAAATCATTAGCCTCTAATGCATGGGCTTTTGGGATGCGTGTATAGCCCTCTAAGCTGGTCAAGTTGTAATAGTCTGCTACTATCTTCCACACTGGTGGACTGAGCACAAGGAGACGGCGTACACAAGGATTTTTCCCTTGGACATTGTTCGAGTTGCCATCCCTGGGGCAGAAGCCTGTCTGTCAGGCTCTTTCCTGGGGCACTGGAGTTTATAAGTATTAGCATCTCCATCAGGTAGGTACTGCATGGAGACGTCATTTACCCTTCTCTGCAATCTAGAAGGAAGGAAAAAGGTCCTTTCATGTTCTATTTCTTCTATTAATTTCCCCCCACTCTTCAACACCTTCGTCTTTCAGATCACCTCACAGAGGCCCTTTTGGGGTATTCCTAAGTCAAGTTCAGAATGAGTCTATTGCATGTTATGTGGAAATGAGGGATCTAGGGCTACTTTAGAGGATGCTGAGGTGCTAGAGATGGCCTTTCTGTCTCATCAGGGCAGTTTGGGATGTGGGGGGAAGATGTCTCCCTCCTCCTTTGTACAGCTTGTGGGGGAAAATGGAGATAGGTGGTCAAGTTACGGATTTTCTTTTCCAAAATATTCTGGTTAAAGTCTTTTAGCAATCCTGCAGTTATAAACACTTCCTTCTCAGGACAAGTAATCTCCATTTCAGCAGAGCTGAGGAAGAAATCTTTCTTGCCACCCATATTCCCCAAAGAAAATTTGTGTTAACACTTGAGGCCCATAATCATCCTGTGTAAAAATGGAGTACGTGTAACGTCAAGAGCAGAATATTATTTTAACAAGGCAATGTTTTACAAAGTATCCACAAATCTTGCATGAGTCATACTTCTGGGTACTCATTGACCAAAAGCTTCATCTCATAAATACTATCCTGGCCTCCCTCTTGACTACAGATAAATTACAGGTCCTTCATGTTAAAGCAGTTGTGGTTTGGGTCTCAGAGATAGGATGTTACTCTTGAAAGACTGATGTCTGGGTGGGTACTGCTTTGATGGTGTTTGAGGACCAGTGAATCTCCGTTGCGAGGAGTTCTGGATAACACCAGCTTCCATGAAACTTTATGGTGGAGTCCTGGAGTTTAAATACATGCATATGCTCTATATTACCATCAGCAAAATTTTTATTTTTAAGTTGGCAAAATTTGAGATTTAGGTTGATAATCTTTGTGCCAAGTTGCATTTTAACAAAAGTAAAAATGAACAAAATAATAAATGCAATCCTCTCCTCCCACCCCCGCAAAAACCACCATGGAGGAGAGTTAATGGAAACCCTGACACTTAACTATAACTGCACTTCCAGGCGCCACTGTAATAATGGAGTAGTAAACCTTGTCCTGATAAAAGCTGTTCTGAAAGCAACAGCATTTATTGTACCTCCTCTGCTATTTGCAGAGCAGAACTGAAAAGTAGTTTGTTTTGCCTGGAATGAACTACTTTATGAATTTTAATGTACAATGTAATATTAAAAGCTAAACCAGGATTAAAGAAGATTTTTGTTCCCAAGCTAAACTAGTACTTATGAGAATGTGTTATATAAGATTTTTTTTGTTTCAGTTTCGATAGGGAAGGAATGAGCTTCCGTGTTTGTGACAACCTCTTCATACTGGTTATTCCTTCTATGACAACTTACCCTTTTTTTAGGAAAACTGAATTAATCCAGAACTTCTTGCTACTGTAATCAGTCTTATTTGATGAGAAGTTATATCTGGTTAGGCCAGGAGGAGATGGATGTGGTTTTTTTTTTTCAAGTATTCTTAGAAGACTAGATTGGTTGGTGACAGGAAGATGGCCACATGAATTCCTGATTCTCAGTGTGTTACATTTGTAAAATACTGCTCCCCTCTTCAGTTACGATTTGCAAAATTTGGTTACTGTCAAAAAAAAAAAAATTTTAGCTGATCTATGGTTTCTTTCCTAAACAGAAAATATGGCTGTAAGTGTGGGTGGGGTGGGAGGTTGTGCTTAAGTGTGGATGAGATGAGAGATTAGGTTTTGTTTTGTTTTTCTCTCCAAAATGAATACTTTTTCCACCTCCTCTCCCAAGTCCTGAAGTTGCACTGTTGAGAGTTTTTTTGTTTTCTGTTGGGTTTTTTTGAGGAGGAGGGTGTTTTTTCAACCCAGCTTCAAACAGCCTCTGTCTTGAACTCAATTCTAAATTCAACACAACAGCCTAGATGCTTGCTTATGTATAAATTATGAAACAGTTTTATGTATGGATATTCTCCAAGAGGTTAATTGGCATTATTGAATGGAATTCATCGGACCAGAGCAGACCAATAGTCCATCTAGACCAGCCAGAGTCTACACCTGATCATTGAGGAGAAATTATTAAGAGGCAAGAGAAGAATTTTTATTCTTCTTTATATCTTATTTATATTTTACTTGGCCAGTGAAGTGAATTGGAAGGAGAGAGGGTATGACTGCGAACCACAACTCTTGGTAATCCCCAAACCCATCGTTTTATAACTTTAAGACTTTTATTCCCCTGAAGATCTTTGGCCTAATACTGCTTTTTGATGCCGATATTAGTGTTTTCTGAATTCAATTAGTGTTCCCTAATTAAATATCAACAGAAGGCAATAGGAGTCTGTTTGTTTGTTTAACTTTGGTGACATACTGGATGCTGTTGCATTTATTGTACCTGTATAAAGATAGATGTGATTTGCAAACCAGAATGAGGATTTTCAGTAGTTCCCTTGGGTTAAATGCATATCCATATTAAATTGGGCATTGAAAAGTGTGGACCAAGCTGCATAGTTTAAATTATGTCTACAGCATGGTGTGTGATGGTTTTTGATGATCTGGGTGTTCACAGCTCAGTTAAGTGATCTGTGAAGTACTGCTACAACATGAAGCTGTCTTTTGAAGCTCAGTAGCAATCGAAAAGGCAGTGTGCTTACAGATGAGACACATTGTGATCAAGATCACATAAGCGAAGTGTTTCCTTTCCAGAAGACTTGTGTATGCTCGTTGAATACCTTCATCTTCTCGTCTTCCCCTTGGGTCCTTCAGAGATTAGTTACAAGTTAAAATTATTTTTAGGGGGAAGGACTGAAATTTATTTCCAGAAATTTAAACGCAAGGTTCAAGAAGGCATGTTGACAAAGTCATCACTTTTTCATTCTCTAATTTAGCTTAGGCTGATTTTTACATGCACACAGATAAGTCTGTCTCCAGTTGTGTATTTAACATCCCCACCGGTTGTCAGTTATCTTCTGGCAAGTCCTTCTCATTTAAAAGTTATAAAATTGCCACTGATTCTGTATTTTTAAATTATTTCACTATATAATGTTCAGGAGGTGGACCTGCTCTTGCAGCCCTGTACTGATTTGCCTGGGTTGAGGCATACCTTTTCCTGCTCTGTAATGGAAAGGAGAGAGTTTCATGGTGCTGCCCCTCACGCTGCCTGCTGCTAGGCGCCTCAAATGTTTCCGAGCAGCTTTTGGTCCAGGCTTGGCCGTCCTCTGCTGCAATGTAGCTGGTAAAATGTCACTGCAGAAAAAGGCATGGCTGCAAAGTACTAATTGTTTTCAGATGAAAAAAAAAGATCACATGATTACCTGTATACCACATTCTGGGATTTTTCTTCATTTCCCTTTTTACTTAGGACCCTTGTTTTCAGAGACCAGCAAGTGCTAATGCCTGCCAGAATGGGGGCAAGGGGAAGTGCTTGTGGATACCTTGTTCGTGCTGGAGTTTTCCCCTTGTAGTTAATGGGCATGTGTTAGTACAGTTCCTGAAAAGCCTGATGGACAAATCAAGCTCAGCAAAAGTGGCATGCACTCCCAGTTTCTGGGCTAGATTATTTTATCTTAAAAGCACTATGGATGATAGCTAACATAAATGGGCCATGGCATTTCTAGGAAAAAATGAGCTGCTGATTTGTCTATGTACATCTTTCATCCAAAGCCTTTGACTCCCATATCATGAGACCTATGACATATGAAAAGTCATAGAGAGCGAGATTAGAAGATGAATTATCATGTTGTCATGATCTGCTTTTGAACCTCAAGGGACTTCAGAGCACAGGAAGATGCTGACTTGCACTGGATCAAACTGATAGTGAAAGTGTGGGTTTAGACACGTACTTAAGAGTAGGCTGAATCACCTTCTGGAAGTGCCAGGCTCTGTCCATTAGATTTAGAATTAGGCTGAATGACTATCTTAAACTAGATGTGTAACTTCTGAATAACTAAATTAGTTCAGCTCTCAATAACCTCAGTCTGAATCAGTAGGTTGGAATTGAAATCTTAAGGTTTGATTTTGTTTGCATCGTCACCTTGTGGGTTCTTGGAAGAAATCCAGTTTTCCTTTCCTCTGATCCACTTTAGGATTAGTGGCCCATTAGGTCCACTAATCTTGAGCAAGCTTTGCAAGAATAACTGCTAAAGACAGACGTTATCCTTAACTACTGAGAATATTGTAGGATAAGCTGAGTACCTGCTGATTTTTTGTACCTCTCAACTGATATTGCAGAAACTGCAGTCTAACCTTGGTGGGATGATGCTTGGTGTTGAAACATCACTTCCATCATTTCCAGAGGATGAAGGAAAGGATAGTCTCCTGCACATCATGTCGCTACTGATGTATTTTTTGTTGTTGTTGTTTTCCTTAATGCTGCAGATGCAGCATAAAGGTGGTACTGTAATCATTCTGTCTTGTTTACATGTTTGGTGTTTATTTAATCTGAACTGCAAGAAGAATAAATATTTGATGTATGTAAGTGAATCAGTAGATTTAAGAAAGTCCTATCTTGGTATCATGAAGGAATGGTTAATGTATGCATTATTTTAAACTGTCTCTTAAAAACAGCTTAAGAACTAAACTGATAAGATAAATTTTTAAAAGTTCAATCTAAAGCCACAACTTTTCGACATTATCATGCATTTGCGTGTACTGGGCATAAGACATGAATCAAGATATATCTGTCAGATTTCTATTTCATTAGAGATTCTTTTATGTTGCACTTAAAATTTTTATTTAATTTGTGTGGGGCAAAGAAATCATGTTAGGATTCACAAGTCTCTACAAGACTGGTTGACAAGTTTCTACTTAGTTTATTTTATGACATTGAAATTTGCAGTGGTCTGTTAATGGTAACTCATATTTCAGATGCACTCACCTGTTAAAATGTACTGAATTTTCCTGTTTCCCAGTTGCTTGAACCACAGATAACATATAACGTTAATTCTCTGAAAAGCTGAAAGAATATCAGAGAAAGACTGGATAAAAGGAATAAAATGCAAAGGGGAACTACTTAGGGAGGGAAAGAGAGGAAAATAACTTTTTCATAATGAAAAATGTCTCATATTTTCTAGGTCAAAACTGCTACTATTGCTACAGAGAGGAATGGAAAACCAGAAAACAATTCCATGAACATTAATGCTTCCATTTATGATGAGATTCAGCAGGAAATGAAGAGAGCTAAGGTGTCCCAAGCACTGTTTGCGAAGGTTGCGGCAACCAAAAGCCAGGTAAAACTCCCAGAGCACAAAGAGCTCCCTGTCCTCTGCAATTATTCCCCCAGATCAGTTTCTATGTGAGTTAAAATGGGTCAGTGTATCAGGCCAGTACAACAACTCAGAGCTCCTTGCTGAGTCTAGAGGTAACCTCTGGTTCCCCTGGACCAGGCAGGGTAGAGAAGCAGCTTCCTGAGATCTCTCAATCCCTTTTCCCCACCAGCCAGACACCTTCCCCGTGTGCCCGTGGGTCTTGGCATGGCTCAGAAGGGGTCAGGTTCATCACTTCTTAGCTGGTGTGGATGTGGCAAAAGCTGTGGTCAAGCTCTGGATATTGCTGCCAAATTCATCTCAAGGCTTTGATGTTTTGCAATTACATGTGCTGCAACAAGGAACACTGGGGTGCTGGTTTTTTGCATAAAAATATTTAGTCAGACCCACTGGTGAGACTATGCATGAGGGGTGGACAGCACTGTCAAAAAAAAAGAAATACCCCAAAAAATTACAGTTATACACGTTATAGCTGAGAAAAAATGTATGCTTTTGTGGAACACAATGTCTGCTTGGTTACCTGCTTGTGTGCATACATATATGTTGCATATTCAGTTTTAAGCCTTTGTTGTATGGTTTCCTTTTCTGTTTCCTTCAACTGAAGATTTTCTGTCAAGTTTAGTGGCAAGAGGGAAATCAGCAGGCACTTGTTGGATGTGATTATCATAAGTGACATGTCTTCTGAGAAAGATCACTGGAGTATGCAAAAGCATTGATTTAAGTGAGAATGTACTCAAGAAGTAAAGGAAAAACATATAGAAAAATGGGAAAGACTAGAACTGTAGTTATACAAACACTTGAAAGAAATCCAAAGGTACCAATGGTTGCAATGCTGAATTTTCACATTAGATTAAATGTTAAATCCACTTAATCACTACTCCTTTACTTTTCTAAAACTGCTTCATAGAAAAATTCAGCATCTTCCAAGAAAAGCTAGTGAAGCTCAGTTAGATCAATATTTCTTGGGCCGTCAGCATTTTAGTGCTGGTTTTCTTTTTAAGAAGTCTTTAACTTTTGACTTCTGTGCTGTTCACATTTTGGAGTTCACTTCATTGTACAGAAAGGATGTTGCCTCTTAAGTTGTATGGTGTAAGGAGCATTTAAAGGGATATTTTGGAAATGTTGTATCAAAATGATTAAACTCAAGCTGCGGACTGTAAAAATTATAGCTTTATAGGCCACATGCCTGCCTACCCTTCAATCACTGTCAAAGTGATAATTTCAACAATAATATGTTTCTTTTATTGTGGGATTCTAAACACCAAGTGCTGTTTAAACATTAAACTGAATTGTTTATGTTAGTGCTGTACTCAGTGTGTCATACATCGGGCCACTGTAATCTCCCATGGAATGTAAAAATTCTGTCATGAATCATGGCTTGTATATTAGAAATTACTGTAATTTTGATTGGAAATTACACAGCTCTTGAAATGTTTCTAATTATGATAGAATGTTACAGCAGCTTCCAACCTGTGTGCTCCTCAGATGTCTTTATTTACATGTCAAAACTTGGGGTTAGAGAACTGTCCGTTTTCTGCACCTTCCCCTTTCCACTGCAGTCCTCTGTAAAGCAAAGTTATGAACCCAATCTACCAGCCCACGTAATTTTGTTCTGATCTGATTTGTACGATAGTATATTTATTTAAGTGCAAAGCCTTAAAATTTCTAGGTGGGCCAGCTCTTCCAGTGCTGACTTTTAAGGGGACAGGTAATCAAAATGAAGCCTGAAAGCTTCCAGAGGATGCAGTGAAGGTTTATTTGAGCATTGGTATAAAATTTAGATTCTTGTACAAACTTTGCTACTAAGTACAGAAAACAACACCAAATGTGCAGTTCGCTTCCATTTTTCTCTGGTGATTATACTCGTATTCCTAGGGGTTACTTTCCTCCCCAGTTTCAGCAGTGCAATGTTAATTTATGTGTCTAGCAAGCTTTCAGGTCTGTAGTTTGATAAAGTGCCATTTGTACTAGAAAGCTACTTCGCAGAAGTAACCTCCTAGGTAGACTGGATGTGTTGGCTCTTCTCGAACTAGCTGACTGCTACTCCCCCAGTTAATAATCTTTAAATATGTAGCAATGCCACATATATTCTGGGACGTACATATATTGTAAAAGATTCTGCATTGGAGCTCTTCAGTGGTACAAGTAAACATTTCTTGGGGCAAAAATGTCTCCCTTGCACAAAAAAAGAGGCTTGTTCAAACATATTCTCTAAGAGAACATCTCTTGAGAGAGATCTCTTACTAATAAGTTTTTAATTTGGAGACATTGGTTCCAAACTCAGAACTGGAAATCCTTAGATAACCCAAGTTATAGTGAAGTCTGAAGGACACATGTTAGAAAGTGATGTGTTGATTAACAGTTTTGTTTTTAAAAATCGCTAGAATTGAACATTGCTGGTTTTATCTTATTTTGGATATAAAAACTTGATTAATTTCTGAGTGCAGTCTGGAGTTGTGGTGTAAAACCATATGTGACCTAAACCAGCTCTGCGAGGGGACAAAGGTAGTTGTTTGCTGGAAAGCCATTTCATTTTTTTTTTTCTTAATAAACTGATTTGGGTCTACGTAAGATTGGATGTCTAAGCAGCCAGCATCTGCAAGGTGGCTTGGCTTGCCTGAGCCAGGAGACTGCAGATAATGTTCTGCTGACCAGAGCACTTTGTACAGAATTGCTATTAAATGATGCGCTACAGGAGTTTCTATTTGGGCAGCGCCAAGGTAAAAAAAAAGCATCTTCCCTTGCGCTGTGTTAGTGCCTTTGGCTGGAGTGGAACTGGAAATCCTGGGATAATCACTTCATTACGGTGAAAAGTCTGGAGGAAACTTATTAGAAAAGAATGTGTTGATTAACAGTTTTGTTTTTAAATCCTCCTGGGTGGCAGAGGACCAACCGTGTGCAGACCTGATGCTCAACAAAGCAGCTGGGTGCTGGGGCATGGTGTGGCAGAGGTCACGGGATCAGGCAGAAGTTGCAGGGCTGTTAGAGAGATCGTGTGCTGGCTCAGGTGAGGGATGATTTGCCTGCTTTTAGTTTGATGGTGCACTTTGCTAGCAGTTTGTTGGCTTTCCCAAAGGAAAGGGCATATCTGGCACATGGGTTTAAATGGGTTTGGGAACACATTCCTTCAAATGTTGAATTCTTTTCCCGTATAGGAATGCATACATTCTGCATAATTTTTAAGTTTCTATGTTTTTAAGGATCAATATATTATGTACAGAATAAATTAAAAATCTGTTAAATTCAAAATATATACTTTAAAAGTTAATATCATTATACTGAGTAGCTAAGGAAGGTTTATAATTCAAATTCCTGGAATACATCATATCTTTGGGGAGTTTTAGAACTTTTAATTGGCAAAGCACCTAACATCAGTATTTAAAATCTTGTGGTTTTATTGTGGGTTGTCTGTCTAATAGGCCTGCATGGTTTTTTTGTTAGATTATGTTGAAAAGAGAGCTTTGCAAAAATGCACACAAGAGGAAGACAGAAAGGTTGACCGAGTGTTTTGTCTCTTCTCCCAGGTTGTTGATTCTTAATGGTAGAATGGTAATGCCAACAGTATTATTTGCTAAAATTTAATCAGCACATCTGAATAACTCTAAATTAAAAGAATCCACACATAAAATTGTGTGGCATACATTACTTTTACAATTTCATCATATTGGGTTTTTATTAAATTTATAACCTGAAAGTCTGATTCAAGTAATTACGGAAGCACATTCTTAATTTTGTTATTTAAAAAAAAAAAAAAGTTGATTTGTGTAATGATCATTAAGGTATCATGGTTCAGTAACTGTGCAGTGGTTATGATGTTCTCATGTGGGAGCCAGGGATGAGTTTTTCTTGATGGTGACAGATGCTGAAATCTAATTTTATTCCATAAAAACAGATAAACAAGCAAACAAAACCCCCAAACCTAAGAGCCCTCAGAGATAAGGCAGGTAGAGACTTGTAGTCTTTCTGTATGTTTGCTGTGTTTTGAGAAGTTAGATTTATGTTATGGCTTATCCTGAAAAGCTGTGGCTTGCGTATGTTAGTATGAAGCAGAAAAGAAGGCAAAACTTTGCTGAAAATCAGCTTAAATTGCTAAAGCTTTCTTGAATTTAAGAAGTTATAGTTTGCAAAAACTGAAGTTAATATCAAGCTCCGTACCTCTGAGAGTCTCATGCACTACAGTTTAAGGCTGCTAGCCTGCATTATTTACCTAAAGAAGTTTAATTTATAGTAAAATAAATGGGTGAAATCGATACTCTTCTGCAGCGTCAATCCTGCCAATGCCTATTTATGGCCCCATAGGTGCCGAATGCCCTCTCTTCTCACTGAGTGAAAATGCCTGTATGTAGAAGGTGAGACACTTGGTTCTCACAGGATCATGCTTTGATTTTAATTTTAAAATAAATCTAATGGAGTACTATCCATACCTGCAAAAACCTCATCTAATGATGTAGAGTTCTGACCTGTTACTTTTGAGCTATTGTGTTCTGTTGCCCAGTTTCCTGTCCTTCCGTCCCTCTCTTTCACTTTGGTTAGTAGCAGTTTCCTATACAAAGCGTGGAAGTAAAATCATGGGTTTCAGATCATGCTAGAAAATCCATCCTGAGCCATCAGGCAAGTATTTTGTGCAGTGCTATTTAATTAGAAGTGTTTGACTTTTTGCCTTTGTACGCACCCGGAGTGTTCTCCTCCAGGAGGCTGAGTGAGGAGATCTGACGGGTAGGCACTAGGCAGAGCATCTAGCACTCATGAGTAGATGGGAAGGAGTTAAATGGGAAGGGAATGCTAAACATTGGCACTAAAAATGCTTTTGGCATGCAAATACCATGCTTTTCCTGACATAAATATTTTCAGAATAGGCCATTAGAGTTCAGGTATATAAAACCCTGCTTTTACTGGAAATTTTAATGTTGTAGTAAACCCAGAGATTTATAGTGAAAAATTGATGTCTGTTATCTCACTTTTATCTTTTTAACCAGCAGTTTTATAAATGCTATATCTTTGATCTGGCTTTTTCCATCTAGAGACTAAGCTATATACTCTAATAGGAAAGTCGTTTTTAAACAGCTTCCCACACTGAACAAGCATGGTATTGTGGATCTGGCACAGAGATGTAACATGCCATTACCGCAGATATAGAACAATCTATTCAACTATTTTCCAGCCGGAGGAAAAGAAACCTTTTTATCACCAGGAGTAACCCTCTGGTAACAATGTGGCTTTAGGAAGGGATCTTGAAATTTATTTCCAAAGCTGTTTCCTCAGGGCACTGCACCTCAGGCTGCCCAGAGAGGTGCAGCCTGCAGGGCAGGAGGGGGCTCGGTCTTTGCCCATCACCCTGCTCTCCGTCAAGTTCTCTCCTGCCTTTGTCTCCCTCAGAGCAGCTGAGTCACTTCCTGGGTTTAAATCTTGGCTTAAAAACCTTCTTCCCCCCAACCCCCCCGAACCTCAGTGTACAATGGATTCTCTGTGGAGCAGGGAGGGATGCTGCACAGGGAGACGCGAGGTGGAAACACAATGTACTCCGAGGTCTGTCGTTTCACAGATCCACCTGGAAATAAACCCCTTGCCTTGGTGTGAAGGCGAGATACAGTAGTTAGAAAACATTAGCTGCAAAAACACACAACAGCATCTATTTTTTATTATTTTTTAATGTTATTTTCCTCCCCCCTCATTGCCTGGGGGTGATTGCTCTGGCAGTTGAAGAGGTGCCATGAGCAGCAGGAGTCGGGGTGGGATCGGGTGTCAGCAGGGATGGAAGAGGAAGAGTGTGAACTGAGAAAGCAAGATAGGCTTTTGCATGCAGTCAAGAATTGCCCCATAAAGTGGCATGTCATTCAGTGAAACTGTGAAACTTGGCAAATAGAGCTGATTTGTTTCTTTCACAAAATATCGAGTTACACAGTCATAGTGTGTTCTATCTTGCCCAGGTCAGAGGAAAAAAGATTTTCAGGTTTCTGGTGGGGGAGAAAAATTAATGTTTCATGTCCTTCCTCTGCCCCATGTCCTAGTGTCTTTTACAACATCTCTCAGAAATAAGGGTTAAAAGCTTAGGAAATTTTGTTAGCTTTTTTTAAAAAAATTACTTCTCAGAAAGAGGGTAGAAAAATTGAATTTAGTTGACTCTGTTATTTCTGGATCATGGTGGACCGAAAAAAGGGCTGGCATTGATCTTGACCATATCCGACATTATTGGTATGGCTTTGGTGGAGTGGCTTGACTTCAGTGAACCTTGGGTTCCCCCTAGTAAGGAACAGACAGCAGGTCCATGAATCAACAAAGATGCGCTGAAGAGAAACCACCTTAAAATCTTCAAGGTGGTTCACATCAGCATGCAATTGCCCGTGTAAATCTATGTAGAGGAGGGAGAAAAAGGCATTAAAACCTGAAATAGTTCAAGCCAATGAAACAGGTACAGAATGGAAAATACTTAACTGGTAAGAGGATTATACTGACCTCTTCAAACAGCTCCTTGGGGCCAGGTAGCCCTTTCAACACGTAAGGCTGGATTTGTTGACACACTGATGAAAAAGTGTGCTTCCTGAGCATGCTTTGTACGTGGAGTCAAATCAGCTGAGGCTGGAGGTTCCCAGCCAGGCGGGTGGCAGCAGGAGCTGTTCAAATGCTGCCATTTAAAGGACTGGTAGCAGCTTCAGGAAACGAAGTGTATTTGAGCCCTAAGGAGAGCTTCCCTGGAGGGATGCAATGCACACCTGCCCTGCGCTGGTTGGGAGTTAATGCTTAACGCTCTCATGGTCGCAGCCTGTGGCGCATCCCTGGGAGGCGCTGGGACCGCTGAGTGCCTGGCAGGATGTGGCCCGCAGGTGTCCAGAAACAGCAGAGTGGGGGGTTCTTGGTTGGATGGTTTTTGTCTGGTGGAAAGAGCATAAATGAGTGAGAGAAGCTAGGAGAAGTACAAGTTTAAGTCATTAAATGTACAAATGAAAAAAGAGAGCCAAGAAGAGAAAGCTCTTTACAAAATATAAAATTATGTTAAAGCAGCAAGACGGCACAACATAAGGAATATTTGGTACATGTTATTGAAACTGAAAAATCAGAGTATGGAATGAATTATAATTTAGCATAATCCATAATTTTACAGTTTTCATTTTGAATTATTTATCTTATATGATTTGATTAAAGATAAAACTGGCTGACAAGATCTCTAACATCTCTGCATGTCTTAATGACAAATGAAAAAACTCCACATTATAACTTCACCATTTTAAAATTTGTATTTGTATTCTTTCTATGTAGCTCCCTTTTATTTTTAAAGCATATTTCAGCTACACATTGTGTACATGCGATTCCATAACCCATCAGGCTTCAGTGTTGCCTCAGTACCTCTGATTCAGTAAATCAGATCATAGGCAGCATGCTGTCATATAATAAGGTGTCTGATCCTTATTACCAGTTTGTTGATGCACAGACTCCTTCAAATTGACCATTGCAACACATGGTTTCCCCTGAAACTAGCTGTGATAATTAGCGTGGCTCTAATGAGACAGAATGTCACTGATCTTGTGCTGAACTGTCGAGTATCGACGCTACGGATGGGAACTGTCAAAGCTTGCCATCTGTGACAGAGCTTGGCATATTCCATTTGCAAGGTAGAGCATGCTCAATAGACTGTTTTTAAACAAATGGTCCATTTCTTGATTAGGGCTCTGTGTTCTGTTACTGTGGAAGACTTTATATCATAGTTAAACTTTTTGCTTTTTTTTCCCCTTTTTTCTTCTGCTGGGGTAAGCTCGTTAGGAAATGAAAACATTACTGATTCTCAAACCAGTCCTTCAGTCTTCTGCCAGACTTTTGGGGAGAGGTGGGGAGGAGCTGATCACGTATTTATTCTTCTTCTTTACTCCAGTTATCTTAATGTATTTCTTCTAGAGCTAGAACTCCCACAAGCCTTTTATCTGGTTTTTTTGAAGCATTGAGGGGTAGGGATGGCATAGTTTTGAAGTATAGAGGAACAAAAATTAAAAAGTCTCAGGTGATGTGCAGCAGGAGCGTGTGCACCTGGGATGAAAGATTGAACTGGTCGGGAGAGTCAGGCACCCAGGCTCCTGGGACCGGCCCTGCAAAATGCCGTGCAAAAAGTCCAGTGCTGCTTATCATTCCAAAATATGCTTTGTTGCTTTTTATTTCCTCCTTCTCTGGCAGACCACACAGGGCTTGTTCTGAAGAACATTTTCACTAATCTGATCAGGCAGCCAAATACGCCGGGAAAACTGCTTTAATGATCCCACTAATTACCTCAAGTCAATATGAACTGTATTATTAGACTGAGGGAAAATATTCCATTAGGTCTCCCCCTTGGGAGTTTCTCCGCTTTGTGATGTCACCGAAGCCTTCGCCCTCTCGCTTGTAATTAATTTTATTTACACACGCAGGCACGCACAAGGTCACACCTGCACAACCGGAGCTGGCCAGGGAGCTAGTGGCACTCAGGCTTAATCAGATCTGTCATAATTACCATTCTGCATGTTTCTGACACACGCTGTGAAATATTTCAATTTAACTGCCGCTACCAGCACAACCAGATGTAGTGTGAGTGTGGCTGCATTGGAAATATTATTCCTCAGGATAAACTCTCTCCTCCTCCTTTTTCCTCCCACCCCCTCTCCCTTTTACAGCTAATGTGGCACAGAAGCTGATGTATCCTGTAAATCTTGAATGCAGTGCTAGATTGATAACAGCAGATTAGACAGTTTAACCACAAACAGCTTGTTCATTTTTCACAAATGAAAACCACATGTGGTGTAACTAAAATTTCAGGCTTTTTTTTTTTTTCCTCCTCTTTGGTTGTTGTTTCCTTTTGTGTGTGCATGTGTGTGTTAAGGTCTGCCTTTAGCTGTAAAGGGGTGAAATAAAAGAGTAAACATACAGGGGGAAGAGACACTGCTGTCTTTGGAGATTATTTCTCCCTGACCTTTATTAAAAACCTTCCCTGTTTTGGCAAAGAAATCAGATACCGCACAGGGGTTTGTCACTCACTCTGAGACTTTCTAATCTCTGGGGTTTGTGCCCATTTATTAAAAAAGTCATCCTACTGTGCTGGTTTTCAAAATAACATGCCAGCAAACACCTCGCTTTAAGAAAGGCTTCTAACCAAAAAATGTAGTCTTCACTGCTACCTAAATTTAGCAGAAGTAAAATTTTCTGCCAAAGTTTTTCACCATGGATTTTGTCTCCTTGCTAACTCTTCTCTGTACCTCTTCCTTTGGGGAAAAGATTCTTTTTAAAAAAGAACCCTCAAAGTGCTTAGAAATTTTGGGAAATGGAATATTGATTGGTTTTTTATTAAAATATTCCCATAATTTCTTTTGAAAACAGATTATGAAAAATTAAATATTTTCTTATGAAAACACTTTTTAGGAAACTAAAAATTTCTGTAAATTGTTTTGCTTTTTTTCATAAATCCGTTTTTTCAGGTAAATTGTTCAGCTTTCCCTAATTAAACAGCCTTTAGTACTCGGTAAGGTGTTTTTTTTAAACCATCTACTCTTTAGTAGATCACAGTTGGCTACTTTTCCTACACAGAGAAAAAATTAATGCAATTTTGATAGAAAGTTTTAATTATAAGACTCTAAAACAATTTTTGCAGCAGCGAAAAAAATGTAAGTGTGCAGAATGGAACTGAGCAGATTCTCTGAAAGCCGTTCCGGGTATTGTCAGGCGGGAGGAGTGGTGCAGTGCATTGGATAGAAATTCATCAAATCTAATCTGTAATAAGGCTTCCAGGGGAAGTTTAAAAAAAAAAAGTAGCTTTAGTAAGAGGTTGTTTTGTCTGTTGGCAGTGATTTGTGAGGCAGTGGCAATATTGAAAGTACAAGAGTGTCAGGGAGCTAAGACTCAGTGTTCGAAGTCAGTTGCAAGAAGGTGAACAGGACAGGTTTTGAAAGCCACTGAAAGGTACAGTTTGGAGCAGGAAATTTGGCTATGTAGATGGCCCCCCAGGCTGCTGCAGACAAGGCTAAAGACCCATGTTCATACTAGTCGGCCAGCAGCTACTGACTGCATTGCTGACTGCATGACTAGTTCCCCGAGCTGAGTAGGTCAGTGCAGGTGTGCCATCAGTGTCCCTCACTGCATGGCAGTGCCACCTCTGTTAGAGACTCCCCCAGGATCTGTGCAGGCCCCGAAAAAAGTGAAAATATCATTCTGGAGGTGCAGCCAAAGCCATGGAAGTGCTGTGGCTGCAGATATTGCAAAAATAAGTGTGAAGTAAGATGAAGAGGAAGGCAGGAAGGGCTCATGTTGGACGAGGTAATGCTGAAATGAACTGTCAAGATTCTTGCAAGGATCTGGAAATACAGCACTCATTTCTCCGGAAAGCTATTCAAAAAATGTCATGCGGTTGGTAAGCACTGGATTGCCAAAAGAAGAAAGTATTGCCCCCTCTCCCACCTCCTTTGAGTCTTTTATTTTTAGTGTTTCTTTCTTAGGTAGAGGTGCTCTGGTTCCTACACTCCAGATGTGTGAATCAGCTCTTCCCCAGGCAGCACCTGCTGTCTGCCTGACAAGAGGTGCTGTTTCTGGCAGGATGGATTTTCTTAATCTCTCTTCCTGCTTTCTATACCCTCACCTTCTGTTTTGTTTTTATCTCACCACCTTCTCTTATTCCTCTCAGTATGGCTCTTCTCTTAGTTCTCCTTGGACTTTTTCCCACCGCTTCCTGTCTCTCATACACCCTCACCACCCACTCTTGCTCCATCTGCCTCTTTATCCTGTCCTACTCCTGTCACCTGCCTGCTAGAATCCCACCCCAGGCACATCCCCACACACACCATGATTTTGTAGACATATTCCTTTGTGTGTGGGGCACAGTGTGGGCACTCCAGGCCCTTGGCCTTCACTGGACTGGTCACCAGCACTGCTGACTTTGTGGGTGAAGCATCGTTCCTTTCTCTGCCTGATGACATGGATTTAGCCAGGAAAAGAGCCATACTCTTGATTTTGCAGGCTGCTTGTGCCTTCTGTGAGCAGATCACTGATTCAGAAGGCTTTTGAAGATTGAGTATTATCAGTGTTTTAACTATTAATAAAAAGGGGAAAAGTTTGAGTGAGCTGTATGAGAGTTAACTAGGGGCATAAATTAAAACAAAGCTGTGGTGGCAGAGGCGAGGACGAGGCTGAAGAATTAGCGAGCAGCCTGTGGTTCCCGGCTGTGGGGGAAGCAGGGTACCAAGTAAACAGCGCGGAAAACAAAAGCGAGCTCAACCCGTAACTAAACAGGAAATGACAGGGTAAAATTCCTGCTGAAAAACCGAGAGCTGCTAAATATGTAACTGCAAAGAATAAAGGCACCTTGGTGCAAGCACAAATATACACTAACAGTCTGAGAAGCAATTTGTTAAAGGAGTGACCAATTACAAATCAGGTGAAGGGCTGCTGGGCAAAGGCAAGAGTAAGAAATAATAGATGTGTGTTTTCTCCCTTAATGTTAAACTGGGTAATTCAAAACACGTAACGCCTGAAAGAATGTTGCAGGATTCCTAAGTGCAAGGTGAGAAAGGAGATGATGCTTTGTTCCAGATAATATTTTCTTTTTTTGCTGTTCCTAATAATTTCTCATTGCATCTATTTTTTTACCTTCTTCAAATTTAACCTCCAAGTCAAACTTCAGATTTTTGGTTATGCATTACCCCAAACTGCTGGCATCTAGTGAATAGGCTAGAGCAGGCATGCAGCTAGCTAAGTGAGGAAAAATTCCAATTTGCAAATATTTATCTAATTTCAAATCTGCCAGAGTCTATCTGAAAGCACATTGTTATTCGGGGTGGCATCTCATTTTTACTCCTGTGCAGTGTCATGTTCTCTTACTTCAGGAAGGCATTTGAGAAGCATATAAATACAGTTTTCAGGATCTTTGTTAAGCAAAGATGTTTGGACTGAGAGGTCCTTAGCAGAATTTCCTGAAGTTCTGGACCCCATCTAAGCAAGATTTGCACACATATCAGTTAACATCTGTGGGTTTACTGAGGTGACTGGTTATTTTGCTGAGCCTGGTGCTTAGCATCTTTAGTACCTATAGCATGCAAGAGAAACTGATACAGGAGCTTTCCACTGTTTATGTAAGACCAGTTATTAAAAAAAAAAAAAAAGCTATGAAGGACTTAAATTAGTTTCTTTATAATTTTTGCTTTAAGGCAGCCAGTTTGCTTCACCTTTGATAAATCATTTGCTACTCTTATTTTATAGAAGGAGAGAGTCTGAAAGGATTGATATTTTTCACCTGAGGAACAGGATGGGCGGTATCAGGGCAGGAAGAAGTGTGCTGCTCCATGCAGTCCCTGACTTAAGGGTCGAAGGTACTGCTGAAACTGCTGTCTGGAAATACAGCTGGGACTGGAACTCAGCTGGGCTGACACTCTTCTTGGCCAGTGAGGAAAATTGTAACACTAACAACTGCTCTCTCTAGGAACTTTTGCCTTGTGGCTTTTCTTGACCTCATGCTGACGGCAGACTACCTGGAAATACGCTTGTGTTGGTTCCCACCCAGGAGAGAGAAACCTGATCTCTCCAGCTTCCATTTTGATCCAGCTTTCCTATTGTTTTAAGTTTCTGCCACAAGCAATTGTGCTACAAGCAAGGGTATTTTGGCTTTCTGAGGATTTCACTGCCTTTTTTTTCCCATGGGTGAGATACATGCTTCTGGCTGCTCCCTTCTCATTTGCTGAGAGGCATCAAACTCTCACAGGTGTGGATTTTAAAGATTTTTTTTTTAACTGCTTTGAGATAATGAACATTATTAATTTTCTGACTGTTTCTGTGGTTAACAAAATCTGGAGGAAAGTCAGAGAAAAGTTTCTTTTCAATTTCCTTAACACCCCCCTCACCCTTGACTTTATTGGGGGGTTAAGTGTTCTTCACTGTGAAACTAAGAGCCACAGAATCCAGTTTAACTGCAAGACAAAAGTCATTTTCTCAGAATATTTTAATGTCTAATTCAAATCTATATTATAGCTTTTAGTTATGCTGTGAAAATTTGAAGGGTTGTCTGAGAATAGATTTGATCTGTGTATGTTTTGGAATGATGTCACTTGTTGGAATATCTTGTCAGCTGAACTGAATTTACAATGAAGTCCAAATATCTGTGAGCTTGTGATTCCTCAATGTGTGGTAGATCTTCCCCTGATCCAAAATGAATTCTGAAAAGAAAAAAAACATGTGACAAGAAGCCATGAAATGAAATTGCTCCATCTGGGAAATTATAATTTTTTTTAAAGATATATAACAACCTGATGGGCAAATATATAAGTAGTTACAAAAGTGACGCTTTGGCCCGATGGCTCTTTTACTGGAGGTCTTTTCCCCCAAAGCAAGTGTTAAATCTCTTTAAGCAATGTAATAATAAACATTTGCAGTTCACTGTAAATTGATAGTAGTAAAAAAGATTTTTAAAATTGCCAGGCTCTTTCTATTAAAGACTCTTCTCTAACTAAACTGCAGATATAGCTGCCATACAAAATTGATTGCATGTTTAAGAATAAATAAATGTGGGCTGTTAAGGGTCGTGGTTGAATTTAGGGTTGTATTTACTTTCAAGGGACACATTGATATTGCAGTGAAATCAGTACTTCTTTCTGCTTAAATAAAAGATAAAGGGCTGTATATTATCAGTCACCCTCTGTGAAACCCACTGACCCATTTTATGTGACCGTACTGTAAAAAGTAATGTACCAGAATAAGACTGGCTTATTTAATAATTAGCAGGTGGTTTTTTTCTTTCTTTTTAGTATTTTTTTTATTAGTGTTAAGTCCACTTTTGTCAGATGTTCTCTCACGGTTACAATGCCAATTGAATCAGATGTGTGAAAGAAGAAGGATCTGGAGTAGAGGAAGGCAGAGTAAAGCTTCACCCATTATTTTTTGCATCTATTACTTTTTTCACTTTTTGCATATGAATGTAGTTGCATTTTATGTAAAATTTTCAAATGTATATACATTGTGGTTTTGATGAGGGCTTGTGCTTATCTATCATTGCTAGGCAATTGAAGGCAATGCTGTAAAAAAGATACATTTGAACAGGGGAAAGAAAAGGTGAAGGAAGCTGAGAGCAGAGAAACCAAGCTTGGGAGAAGCCCTTCATTTAGATTATTGAATTTCCTCTGTACTCAACTAAAACGTAATGATACTTATGTTTTCAGTCAGGTTTAGAGTTACAGGTTACGTTTTTTCTGTCCATGAGCTGGTGGTGTCTGCAGTGCTCATACACAGCGGACACACGGTCCAGTTTTCATACAGCATCAGACCTTAATCCAACTAGTTGTTTGTAAGCACTGGTTTTTGGCCACTCACCATGGCTCCATGTAGAAACAGACATGTGTGGTATGACAGATGAGACTGTGGGAGCAGAACAACAGCTCTCCACGTCATTTTGCTTCTGTACTTGTTGGACGTTTGTCGTTGAATTTTAGAGGTTGCTTTAGCAAGTTTCCTTTTCCTATTCATTTGTTTGGATGTTTACAAGAATAGAAATATGTATTTAACTTTGAAATGCTGTGGCTAGGGAGAGGAAAAGGCAGAGGGATGGAGAGACATTAGGAATCTTTTGGCCCTAAAACATCACTGAAAATTTGTGTATCACTGGTCATCGTGTATTTGGTCATTTGTTTCTCACCACACAGGCAAAAGGTGGAGGTACCATGCAGACAGATGGTGTAGCTGAATAATAGGTTGGATAAGAAAGTTAAAGAATGGCATAATCTGTCTCAGTATTCTTCAAAGGAAGTTTTTCCTGCCAGTGAAGTTTACCTTTCTTTTGAAAAGCCCTATGAGGTTGTGGGGTTTTCAGTTTGTTTGTTTGTTTTGCTAAATCTCATCTATGATGACGGTAGATACAGATTTACTTAAAATCCACATCTGGCTTCCCTTTTCAACCTTCTAGTAATGAAAGCCAGTAAAACAGATGAACCAGGAATATGTGGAGATAAAGGACAGGTTCAGGTTTCAAACTTTCTCTGATTTAGGAGAATGCTCAAAGGCAAAGCCTGAAACTTCAGGCTGATTAGTGTAAATAAAATACTAAGAGGATATTTATTATCACTTTAGGCCACATATCAAGAAAAGAATTCATATTCTGGTATCTCTACTCATCTCCTGGAACCAGCTGAAAATGAACTTTTGCTTCCTGAGTTCAAGATGCACAATTTTCCTAGAAAAATAGGGACATCCCAAAGTATTGAATATTTGCTGCAGTTTTTAAAATTAGTCAAAACTATATGCCTCACAGAAGGAAGTCAGTGCTTAAAATTTCCTGAAAGTATGAGCTAAAATGAACTCTAACAAATGTGTTGGTCAGTATCAAAAATTGCCAAGTCTGGTAGATTATTAGTTTTCCCAGATTTTTATAAAAATACCCGGTGGCCTTTCTTTTAACAGACTTCAGTTCTTCTGTGAAGCATTTAGGTCTATTCAGCTTTGCATAGGAGCTAGCCAGTACACTTTATGTATTTTAGGAAAGATAAACCTGCAGTCAGAACAAATTTTCCTGCAGCAGGAAATTCCAGAATAACATCTAAGGGAAAAAAAGGCTGCTCTCGTCATCTAGGCTTGTTCCCATGTCTGAACCCACAGGTATTTCACACAGAAAGAAGTCAGGTTTAAGTGATCTCGGCATGAAAATGAATTTTGAATTAAATGCTGTGTTCTTACCCTGCAGTGGGTGTTCCCTGTTTTCCCTGTTCTATTTTTTCAGATAATGCAAATGTAACACAAACAACATTTCCCTGAGAAATTAAAGCAGTGTCCATTGTTACTAATTGGTCATATTTGTTTGTACTGAAGTGACATTTGCTTATTTTTGCTTCTCAATGCCATACGCATGAGTTCACTGATTCAGAACTCCCTGAATTTTTGATCCTGTTGAACACTGTGAGAAATCTCAGTTGAAGGGTTTAATGCATTTTCCAATCAATGTGTAGGGGAAATTTGGCCTTATCAATTTAAATGCTGGAGATCCTTTCATTGCATTATGGAAGAATGTTCTCTAAGCAGAGATTATTCTTAAGAACTTCATAACATTTAAAGGTTAATATGTTAGGTAAAGAACAATATCTTAAGACAAACATTTTTATTACAGGACATGAAGGGATAGTTCTGATTAAATTACACTATTATTTGAATGGGAAAGAAGACAAAGTGCATCATTTCTTGCCCTCAACTTTAATGCCTTTAATCAAATAATGACCTTCTGGAAATAGTTAATTTTAAGCATTTGGAAAGATCAATACCACTTTGCCACCAAAAAATGGCCCCGATGATGAAATTTGATGTATTTAAAGTACCATTTCACCCTTTTAACCTAGTAAATAATTTAAAATGCTTTCAGTACTCCTTTGCTACCATTATGTATCTCACTCAAAGTATTATGAGTTTTCCAAAAGCAACCTTTCTGTGCAATGTGCAGCTTAGAAGTTTAATACTAAAGACTAATATTATATGCATATATGGTAGTGGTTGTGTTGGCACTTTTTCTTCCCTTGTATTTGTGGAATCTGTTTTGTAAAGAAATAGAAGTATCTAAGATTAGTGCAGCCGTTTGGAACAATAATGAGATTGTAAAGCAAGTTGGATGGCTTTTGAAGGGGAAAAAGTCAATATTTAAAGTTTAGTCCGTGAGTTCTTTTCCTTTGTTTTGTCTGTAAGCTTTCCTGTTAAAGGTGAAGGATTTGGATTGCTCAGACAATTAAGAGCCCATTTTACCAAGTGTAATTTCATATCTGCGTTCTATAAACTGGAGTGCCTTCAGCATTGTAAATAAAAAAAAATTGCCCTCTATTAGCATGTTTGTGGGCAGATTAAAAACAGTCTTCATTAGCATAAGTAACACTTACAGATTCTTTTAAAAGTAGAAAATTATTTGTTGAATGATAAATTGCTAGCTTTCTAGTTAGTTGCTGAAAATGTGCTCATTCAAAATGCCTACTTTAGTTTAGTCTACAATACTCAATTTTTTTTAGTTAGAAGTACTGTTTAATGGATTATGTACTTAGTCTTTGTTCACAGTAGATGCTGAAATGCAATTCACACTTTCTGCTAAAATGTTTGTATCGAATACCTCCCTATTTAGATTGATTTCTTTTAACACCATGTATTTTTATTATACTGTATGCCCCAGAGAATGATACAAAATAATCTGAAATATACTATACTGAAAAAAACCTGATCCTGTCTTAGCATTGATACGCTAAAATGTTTTCCCGTCTTAGATGTAAGCTACAGCCTTTCTAAAAAATGCTGAAGTCTTTGTTATTCTGTAAGAAATATTCATCATTTGGCAAATTCTTATCACTGTGACAAATTGACCAAAGAGTTCAATTGCTTCACCTTGTAGCCTTCTCTTCTCAGACTAGATGTGTTTGTTGCTGATTTGGAAAGCTTTGGGGAGAGAACATTTTTCATTATTGCAATGTTATCCTCTTTGATGTAATTAGGGTAGGTATTTACACCTTAGGTGTAGATTTTTTTTTTCTTTCAGTAATAAAGATACCATAATGGAAAAATATTTTATTAGAAACTCTATGTGAAAGAGCAGAAGATTTTACTTAAGCACAGCACAGGTCTAACTGAACAGAATAGCATTTGGATATGTAGATAAAATGCATAGATGCTTTCTTTAAAATAAGCATGCTCATGGGTATTGCAGAGCCTAAGTTTTGGCAGTTATCCTCTTTGCGCTTTTCCTGCAATAGTTTGGCAGATCAGCTTTCACAGGTTTTTTTTCCTCTAATGTCTTGTGTTTCTTTACTAAATCTCTATCAGAAAACCAGACAGAAGACTCTTATTTATTTTAAATATCTTAGGTTTAGCATCTTTTTTTTTTTTCGCCATTTTCTTGCTTACTGTAGCAAGACCTTTGCAGATGGTACTTGGTTACTTGAAAGTGCATAACAGTATTTTCTTTGTAGCAGATGGATTTAAGACTTTTAGTTCCCAATAAAAGTAGGTTTACAATACATAACTTTACAGGATTTGTGTTGTATATAACAGGTTTGAACATATTATCTCAGAATTCATCTGCATGGCATTTTCAGCTTATCCAGGGCCCATGCCAGTATTTTAAGTAATAGGGAGAGCATAGTGATTGATAGCAGCTAAAGGCGTGATTTTGAATAGAAACAAAGGTTTTAGAACAGAAGGTGTCAAATTAAACTTTGTCAGTTTGAAAAGTAGTAGCATCCTGAAAGTTCTCCAAACATATTTACATGTGGCTAATGTTTATATTTTGCTTTGTACTCTCTTTATATTCAGTGTAATGTTGCCTGGCAAATTTACTCTGTTTTAAAATCAAGGTTGTTCCCAATGTCATTGCAGAGTTTTTGGGGGGTTTGCCTTTCTGCATAAATGTATCAACTTCATTATTTTAACACTGTTTTTTGAACAATGTACTCTATATGCTGTATAAACAGGTTGTGATCTAATCTGATTTATAAATATTTCCTTATTATTTTGTGGTCATTTCCACTTCCTGTAAAACTACGAAGACAAGGGAAAAAAAAAGAAACTAGGCAGAAATTGCTCTAGACTTTAAAAAGCATGAAAGGAGAAAAACCAGCCCTCTTACATTCACTTGTAAATTCAACTGCATTATCTGCAGCAGTTCATACTTTTTTAGATCAAATGAAAAAAAAACCTTATAAATTTTGCAGAAATTAGCCATTAGAAAAGTCTGGATGATTACTTTTCCTAAATTTTGTAAAAACATTTCATACTTTCTCATGTAGGTGACTTTTATGATTGAGCTTTATTTCACATACAGAATTCTGAACCAGAAGCTAAATGAAATATTTCTATTTTTATTTGTCTTGAACCAAAAGAAAGCATATTGGTGTAAAGTTCTTACTCTCTTAACAAAGTAAGCCCCTACAGCTTCTCTTGCTGTCCATCCACTATCTCTTCTGAAAACATTGGTGAAATCAACTTTCATAAATATGTTCAGAAATAAACAATTAAGACCAAAAAATTGTTTCTATCCTTGTAATTGTAAAAGAATTCAGTTGTTTGTTTCCATGTTTTCCATCAAATGTTTCATCAGAGTGTGTCTACTTCTTTAAAAATGTGCCAAGTGGAATAGAGACATTTTGGTAGAACAGTTATCTTTTCTGTGTACCCTGTCAGAAGTATCTGTCTTCATTATCTCAAAATCCCTGAAAGGCTAGCAGAGACATGTTTCAGGTTACAATTCATTGAATAATTTTAGATAAGGAATTAGAAGTATTATTTCAGTGCAAAAATTGAGAGAAAAATATTGAAAATACAATGTTAGCCATCAGTGGTTAATAAGAATAAGGTCTGACCTAGTAAATACAGAAACAGAAAAGGCAGTAAGGGCAGAAGGTATTTCTTAGTTAACAAAAACTATTGTGAAATATGTTTAATCAGCAAAAAATATTATTGCTTAGGAATTATTTTTTCTGCTGGACATTTTTTAATTAAAAAGAGTTTCTACTGCCTTTTTAAGAAAAAACAAACACTGTGATTCACATGGTCAGCAGACAAAACGTGGGCAGCTTCTAAGTGCGTGGTGCAACTTCTTTTCCAGCCTGTGTGTATGCCTTAGAGAGGTGTCGTGGAGGGAGACAGGTTGTCTTGTCATGATAGACAGCTCTGCTCTTTGTTTCACCACTATTAGAAAGAGGGCCAACAGTTTCAGTGTGAAGCAGTGCAGATTTTTACACTTTGGCATGGGATGGTTTGTGGCTTTGGGTTTTTTTCTAATTAAGAATTTTATAACTGCTTTTCAGTTAAAAGATCTAGATTGGTTTCTCTTCATCATCTTCTCTCCTCCATCCCCAGCAAGCTACTTCTGCTTTCTGAGTGCACCACTTTTAACTTACTGCAGTAAACTAATACTGCTGGTTGAGCATAATCCAGCACTTAGTATCCCCATAGATGCAAGGTGAGCAGAGAACCACGAGCAACATGTTGTTTTTGTTAGGGACAGGGAGGGCTTGCACATTACCCTGCTAATACATTCCAGTGAGATTCCACAGACCCTTGTCACTGTTTTGAAAACATGCCATACGATTGCGGCGGGGACAGGCTGAGTGTTGTGTGCTCTGTGTGAAGGCGGTTGGCCAAATTTCCAAGTCATCTTGCTAAACCCTGGTACAATACCCAGCCTCTCCACTTAGTGCATGGTCAAGGAATGGGGTGTGCTCCATCCCTAGGGTGCAGGGGAGCCCTTCTGCTGCCCCTGCTCTCCCTTCTCTTCTCCTTCCCTAGCACACCTCGTGAGAACCTGGCAGATTTTGGCCCCATTTAAGTTTTTGCTTTTTCGGCTCTTCTACCACGATGTCTATAACATTTGTCATTTTGATTGTTTCTTGGGGGCATTTTCTTCTGTGTCATTTGTTCAGTTTTCCACTTATATCCAAGCAAATATACTTCAAATTTTTATACACACCTCACTAAATATTTTCATATACAATATGAATGCATTAACGTTATTTGTTTACTTTTACTCTTCCTGTTGTGGCAATATTTTTACACTGCATTTATTAACTGTTAGCTAAAGATATGAGTATCTTCAAGAAAATACATATCTATATTGTATCTATGTGTCTATTGTATCTGTTAGTAAACCAGTCTGGATAAACCATTAATCCACTACCAGTACATATAAAAAGGATCTAAAAGCTTCTGTACATTTATATTATTTGTTGATTCAATAAAATGTCACATTATCTTTCCTACAGCATTAAGAAATAAAACTGCATGGACCTATTTTTGAAAACAGATCCTTGAAGCTAAAATAAAGGAAATATGCATATTTTATACATGTAATATTTTGTTTCTAAATTTTAATATATCAGAAAATTTCTGCTGATGCACACTGTCCTAGCTACAGGGTTTACATTCCTCTTTTAGAACTACCAGTGCACAGTTAAGAAAAAAATCCTCAATTAAATTTTAAGAAGACGTAAGGAAACATTAAATTTTTGAGATGAACTCATTTGTCTCTTTCGGAAGCAAATTAGCAACTGCTTCAGTTCTTTCAGGGGATTCTGTAGCTGACTTCATATTATGTATCCCAAAACCTCTTAGGCACCTTGCTGTCCTTGATGTGGAAATGGTATAAAGGGTGTATCAGAAGTTAAAGCACATCTTCCTTCCCCGCAACCCCTAATAATCCTGTATGTGAAACTGTGAGACTGTGTTTTTTTCTGGGTCTGTGAGGACAATCTGGAAACAGTTATGTATCACTTGAAATAAGTTCACCTGCAGAGAAACCTCTACTTGTAGCAGAAATTAGGAAGTTATTGCTTGACTGCATCTAGTCATAGAATTCCTCTTTTGAAATTATATTAGGGAGCTCCTCTACTGCTGTGATTAACGTTAGGCAGCCCTACAGTCAAGCAAACAAACAGCAGCACTGTGGTGTGGGACCAAGGGGAAGGTGCTTTCCAAAATGCCCATCATTGGTAAGAGTCTGTGAAATGGCTGGGCAGCCTCTTAGTGTATTGGTGTTTGCTTTAAGCCCAGCCTGTGCAGGGAAAGTCCTTTTAATCAGGTGAGAGCATGAGGGAATGCAGCACCTCCTAAAGTACACATTTCACCCTCCTTTTGCCCCTTGCAAAGTGACGAAAAAACTAATGTTTTGCTGGTTTTATCTTCAAGGGGTGGCTCTGTGAGCTGTTACGTTGGAAAGAAGATCCTTCACCAGAGAACAGGACCCTCTGGGAGAATCTCTCCATGATCCGAAGGTTCCTCAGTCTTCCTCAGCCTGAACGCGATGCCATTTATGAACAAGAAAGCAATGCAGTTCATCACCATGGTGACAGGCCTTCCCACATTATCCATGTGCCAGCAGAACAGATTCAGGTTAGTTTACCTTGGCCAATCCCACAGAGCGCTAAGTAAATAAAGCTTTAAACGGAGCAAAGGAAATTAGTGTTTCTTCCCTCCCGACCAGGCTAAATGCAGGTCTCCCAGTACAAGATAAGAGTGCGCTGCCGTCCACCACCGGAGTTCAAAGGAGACCGTGCGACCACCCACAGTTCTTGTTTCGGTTCAGTGGTTGTTTGCACACGTGTGTGGTGGTGGTGCAGAGGCAGCTGTGTGCGGGGCAGGGCGAGCCCCGTGCTGGCTGTGCCTGGCTGGACAGGCACCAGGACCAAAAGGCAGGGGTGTGTGGCACTGGTGTCAAAGGTCTTCCCAACAGAGCAGGAGGACCTTGTTGCATTGCTGTTGGAAAACTAAGCAAGAACCCTCAGCAGTGGCGGCTCCTGGGTAGGAGTGAAGGGAAGGGGATTTCTCATCCCACTTTAACCCCAGTTGAGACTGGGATGAGTCAATATTTGTTTGTTTTTCCTTCAGAGCCCCTCTCCCACCACCCTTGGGAAAGGAGAGCATAGAGGCGCTTTCCTACCAGGCCTGCTGACCGCTGGACCTTGGCTGGGTGCTGCTCCGCAGGTGAGCTGGCACAAGGGCACCGTGTCAGGGAGAGAGAGGAGGGGATGCAAGACCCACACCATGAGGCTTGGAAACAGCTGCCCTCTGCTTCAGGGCAGCCCCAGCGGGGCCTCCTCCAGGAGCTGCACGCACCCTTTTTGCTGGCACAGGCACTGCCAGCCGGGAGCAGAGCTGGCTGTTGTGCTAAGCTGTGTAGCCCAGGTTGTCAGTGGGGACTGCTGTCTCTCTGAGCTGGGGACTCTTTAATCGCTTCTCACAAAAGGCCTGAGGTCAGCCTTGTAACTGCTCCTTCTTAAAGGGCAGATATTACCCCATGCTTTCCCAACCTCAGCTGAGACCCTGTATATCATTTGTATTACCTATACAGAAAAATATTTACAAAGCTAGGAAGGATAGAGTTATCTCGCAGCCAGAAACAACACGAGTGTATATTAAAGATAAAGCAAACTGAATAAGACAATCCCTTAGGATATCAAGTACTAAAATAATTGTGAAAGCCTGGAAACTTGCTGTTTGATTTAGCAAAAAGAGAGAGAAAGATCTATATTAAGTAATAAAACAGCACTTGTTTGAAAATGTACATTGTTTTTAATAAAATCGCTTCTTAAGGGGATAAAAGGAGAAGCTTATGCACAAGTATAAACATTCAACCACTATGCCACTTACTTAGATTTTCTTGCCTTGTTGATAAAAGTTGTGTGTTTGATCTCATAAATATTATTCATATAAGCAGTTGCATTGTAATCTCTTAATATGACTTGTAAGAGTAAGGATTGGGAGATCGGGCCTGAGTTTTGTCTCTGCTCTTCTACATGGTAATTGTTGTAGATGCATAAATATGTAGCTCAGACACAAGTTTTCAAACTGTATATACAAAGCCTACAGTCTTGTAAGAATTTAATGTGCTGGGAGTAGTCTTGAATCTCTTCAGGACTGGAGCCTTGAATGGGACTGCTCACAGACCATAAAACATGAAAGGACCTGAACAGGGATGAGGAAGGAGCCCTAATTCCAGGGCATTTGTGTAAGATCTTAGAATACAAAGATCACTTGAAGCAGTGGCTTCTAAACCAGTTGTAGAGGTGTGAAGGACTTCTGTGTGAAGTCTCCATAACCGCAAGAGTCCCAATGAAGTAGACAGAATTATAATCCCTTCAGTATTTATACCATTTGTACAGCGTTTTGTGCTTCTTAGGGTCTCAAAGAACTGCAACTGGAAGCCTGGAAACCACTACCAAAACACAAAAAAATGTTGGGGGGAGACTCTCAAAGGGAAATAAAATGCAGTGATAGCAACTGCTTGTTTTGCCGTGGTTGTTTTTTAATAATAACTGGTGGTTTGTACCATATGACAAGAAATTTGCTGATCCAAAATATCTTACTAACCAGTGCTTCCTGTGCTGTGCAGCAAAAGAATTGTCAACACAAACAGTAGCTGATAACTTTACTTTTGATTTTAAACATGATCTTATAGTGTACTGTACTCTGGTGGTAGATGAGAAAAACATTTCTGTCCCTAGGGCTCAGTGCCTTACCTTTTAAGAATGTTTCTGAATCTATGCTTGCAAAACTTCATTTTAAGCTCTTGTTAATTATTTACATCATGATTTGCTTTATCTTATTCTTCTGATGTGCATATTGGCTCATTTTTATTGCCTGAGTTTTTGGAATGCAGCATGTTCCCTTCTAATAATAATAGTGCAACTTATTTAGAGCTTTGCATCTTAGTGCTTTATAAATATTAACTAAATAATCCCCAGCACAAACACAGAGGCAGGTAAATAGGTCTGTTCCCTGTTTATTTGTTAGGATATGGGCAGTGCAGGCCTGCTCAAAGACCACAGGCAAGAGAGGTCAGAGCCTGAAGGGGAAATACAGATTTCCTACCTCCAGATCCCTTTGTCCTTGCCGAGGCTGGGTTTGACAGCGTCACGTTAGGTGCTTCCAGCCAGCACATTCTGTCATAATGTTTTTGTGAGTTTGACGAGAATTCAGTGCATGCTGAGGTCAGATCAGTAGTGAGATATTTCTGTACTTAAAGAGCTTAAATGCTCTTCTTCCCCCTGACTTGCCAGTGCCTTCGTCTAGCTATTGCTAGAGATTCGCAGCCCTTGTTTTTGGGCAGCAGCTGCCGTTGCTGGCAGAGCTCCGGCATGTTTGCCCTCATCTGGCACTTTTCTCACTTTGCCCTTGCTACAGTTCTGGCTAAGCTGGTCAAGTTAATCCTATACTATGTCACCTACTTAGCATTTTGTCTTGTCTGCACTTGACTCGTGGAGCATGTTCATTAAAATTTGTCAGCTAAACCGCACTGATGTTATATCATTGGTGCATTCGGTCCAGCAAACCTACAGTGTTCTTTTTGTTCTTTCTTTTTTTTCCTTCCTTTTTGTTCTTTAAACTTACTAAGCCTTTGTTTGTAGCTCTGCAATTTTTTCCCCCCTGCTCCCTCCCCAGGATTTTCTCAGTAACAAAATATGAACAAGAATACGTGTGCAAAAAAATGCTGTTCTTTGTCTTGCAGCAGCAGCAGCAGCAACAGCAACAACAGCAGCAGCAACAGCAACAACAACCAGGTCCCAGACTACCCCCAAGGCAACCGACAGTAGCATCACCAGCTGAATCTGAGGATGAAAATCGTCAGAAACCCCGACCGCGAACAAAGATTTCTGTTGAGGCCCTAGGGATCCTACAGAGTTTCATACAAGATGTAGGCCTGTATCCAGATGAAGAAGCAATCCAGACTCTCTCCGCTCAGCTTGACCTGCCCAAGTACACCATTATCAAGTTCTTTCAGAACCAGCGATATTATCTCAAGCACCATGGGAAGCTGAAGGACAATTCTGGTTTGGAGGTGGATGTTGCAGAATACAAGGAAGAAGAGCTGCTCAAGGATTTAGAAGACAGCATCCAAGACAAAAATGCAAACACGCTTTTTTCAGTTAAACTAGAAGAAGAGTTATCAGTAGAAGGGAACACAGAGATTAATGCTGAATTGAAAGACTGATCTAAAAGTATTATTTTCTTTCAACAGTGCCGCTGGTATTTACTAATGAAATGAAAATTCCATCTTGCGTTCTGTCAAAAACCCTTATTATTCATTGTTTGGCCAATGAATCTTCCAAAACTTGCACAAAAGTTGAAAAAAAGGATAAGGCAGACTGCACTAGATGTTTTACTCTGTTTTACAAACTGCTTCGCAGCAACAGATGAAGCGTTGAGGATTGTTTGATATTAATTTGTGTTCACTGGATACACTGTGAGTGTACCCAATAAGCATGATACCAGTGATTTTGATTCTGGAGCCTTCAGACAAGCATTACAACTTTTGTGATTTACTGTTTTTTCGTTTCTGTTTTGTTCTTGTTTTTTAATTATTACTGTAGCACTCCACACTTGATCTTTGGAAAATCACATTTATTTAAAAAAATAAAATAAAAAGAGTTTGTTACTCTTGTTCTATTGTATGTTACAAAAGAACTATAGACTGTGGAATGCAGTTTAAAGATAACATATGCCAACAAATGCCTTGTATTATATGGCACTGCCGTAATTCAGATTTGTTTTCTTTTGGAAATAAAGGTCACTGTATTTTTTTTTCCATTCTCATTGTTACATGGTTTTAGAGAAAATGAAAAAGAAAATGTGAAACACAATTTAGTCCTCATTATTTATTTGTAGATCCTGCAGCATCATGTTGTAATTAATTTTTTTGGAAGTTTCCGTTAAATGTAATATTGCTTCTCTTGTTACCATACTGATTTTTTTTCTATTTATAAATGTATTTTGATGGGCAGTAAAACAAAGTGTCTTAAAAGTTTTAAATAGAGAAAATGTGCTTTACACAGTTGCCTATAAAAAGTGCTCTATGTTATCCAAGCAATTCATACTATAAGCTTCACTCTTATTGTTGTATGCAATTTTTACTATCATGCAAATAAGCTTAGGTAAATAAAACTAATAGATCACCTTAGAAACTTATGCAATTAATGTGAAAATAATTGATGTTTGCAATGTGTCTTCCTTTGGTTTACAATCAATTTTAAAGCTACAGCTGTATAAATTTTCTGTATAAAGGTGTATTTCTTTTTTATGAGTTTATTGCTATGAAAACACCAGTTATTTTGTTACAGCTGGCTGTTTTTATAAGTGTATCACAATTTTCTTTATGCAGAAATGTTCTGACTAGGAGTGGTTATTGACTGTAACTACACAATTAAAATTGTTTGTATGGTATGATATGGCAGGGTTTGTCTGCGTATGTGTGTATCTGGGAGGAATAACTTGTTCTTAGTGCACATCGCACCTTCTTGCCGCCACTTTGTTCTCCTTGAAAATCACAGGCAGATTTTTTTAATGACCTTCTTAAAATTTGAATTTAGATAACATACTTCAAAAAGAAACCCAGTTTGGTTATGAAAATCATAACCTGTCTTTTCTTGGTTTAAAAACTTGCCTGCCCAGCAGAGATAGCAGGATATTATTGAGTCAGAAGGCTATCAGGCATAAACATATTTACAGTTCCTGGCAGTAATGCACTTATAATGGATACAGCTGGTTTTATTTTACACTAGAATTATGCTAACACTGTTCCTTGCACTAATGTATAAACATTAAAAAAAAGCATTAATAGTCATAAAGTAAATAGGAAAGATGGGCTTTGCCCATAGCAGTCCCCTTCTAAGCAAGATTATTTTTAATGATCACTAATAAGGTTCTTGATAAAGCCGTAACAATTGGTGACCTCTGAATTTATGCAAGGCTCATGTCTAGGCAAAAGAACAGTCTGCAGCTAAAAGTTATGGAGTACACACTGTTGTTCTCCTGGGAGAGAAATAGCTCACACACAGTGTGACTCGGGATGGGGATTCAGCTCAGTTCTTCTGAAATGACTGAAAGTTTGCAAAACTCAGCATGAGTTTCAAAGGCACAAATGACTCTTGGCAAATTTCTTGGTTTAGTTCCATTAAGTTCATTAGGAAGATACATATTAGACAACAAAGTGTCATTCTAAACATTTAAAACTGCTGCAGGTTGTCCTTTGTCTCAATGCCCTTGTGGGGCCATTGAGCAGCTCTCAGCTGCAGCACCTCTTGGCTGCTCCCAGGACTGTGTTGGGGCTGCACCATGGTTTGGGCTTGGGATCCAGTCCAGTTAGAAGAAAAAGCCTCAGTGCTGCTCTGGGAGAAAAATAAGCGTTAGGAGGGACACACATATGTAATTTGGCATTGCATTCCAATAAAAAGGCAGTAAAACTATGCTCTCGCTTAAGGGACTTGTAGTAGCTATAAAGCTATTGATAGCCCAAAGCTATGCTGGTCACAAAAGGGCAAAATTGAGCCTAGTCCAGGGAAGCCACTGTGAGTGTCATTGGATTTCTTCCCTTGTTTCAAATGGCATTATTGCTTTGTACAGCCATGCAGACAGAGCTAGGACTGATCCCTGTTCACAGCCAAGGGGCAAGATGTGTAGCCCAGGCGATGCAAGCTGATTTGATGGGCAGGACGTTACTGCTGGCACTCTTGGGTACACTTTGTAGCTAACAATGTGTGCAAGGCAGAAGGGGAAGTGAAGGAAAGACTTTCCTGGAATATACCTCTCTCCACACTAAACGCTAATACACACAGCACTCTGAGTACCAGAAACAGGGCATCCCTACAAAAGCATAAGAAGAAATGTTTATAAAGTAGTCTCTGCTATTTTGCAAGCAATTTCCTTTTCTTTTATCATTTTAAGTTTTATGGGTGCTGAAGTAGAGGCCGTGTGCTTGCAGATGGTTATTATAGCTGTTTCTTTTCCATTATCTTTGTCGTTCTTTCTCCTACTCTAGCTGAGGTTATCTTCCAAATAGTTCAGCCTCTGTATTCACACATTACCTGCATAGGAGTTCGAATCATTGCTTTTTTGTGTCCCAGTGGGTGGGCTGCAAGTACAGTCTTTTAACTTGGCCTAAGTGACCAAAAGCATTTTTGTTAAATATTTAGCGGTGTTTTCAAAGACGATATGGATATTAAAGATTCCAGCTTTCTGTGAATGCAAGATATTTGTACTGTTAGGGGTTCAGCTACAACAAGTATGTCCCACCTTGACTCATGGACTATCTAGAAAATTACCTTATGTCCTTTTCTGTTCCTTAAGTTCCTTTTTCTCACCATCTGGTAGAAACATATGAAGAAAAAAAAAACACCCAAACAAACAAACACACCTTTCCACTTCAGCAAAGATTAAGAAATCAGAATGGAATTCTGTAATGAAGCACAAAAATTGAGACATAAAACCACCATTAGTTGGGAAGTTGTTAGTAAAGCTCATCAAGTAGGACCTCTCTGACTGTATGAAATGAGTATTTTGTATATTCTTAGGGAATATTACTAGGAATAGAATTTAAGTTGCAAAGAAAGACAAATGCCTAAAAAAAGAGAGAACTGAGTGCTGGGAGGGGATGGCAGGACTTAGTTTTTGCTATGAAACTGAAGTTAAGTTTTTGCCATGTTTTATGGTGTTTACCATAGAAAGTGGAGTACTTTTACTCCCTGATGATTCTCATTAATCTATATTTAACTGACAAGATTTATGTATATATGCTAGAGTCCACAGTGTGTGTTTTTCCACCCTGAAACAAACCCAAATAGGCCCTAGATTCCAGGAGGTCCGTGGCCTGGGGGCAGTCGCAAGCCCCAGTCACATCCACAAGTTGCTTATAATTATAAAGACTCACTACCCTACGATGCAGGGGCTTAGATTTGTGTTTTGTATAACAACTTTATATTGGTAAGATGACCCAGCAAAAACTGTCCATATATAAAAGTAAATTATTCCATTTGCTTTTTTCTTTTAGTTGGGAAGGTGCAACAAGTGGAGAAAGGAGAAGGTTCCTCCAAACCAGTGATTTTGTTGCAATGATTTACAAAGTCAATGCTTTGATTGTGTGCTGGGAAAGCATCAAATATTACTAAGTTCGTTTGCCAAAGGAAATGCTCCATATGTTAAGAGCAGTATAAATTAGATATTACAGAGGCTCTACTAGAACATCAAGTATTACCAATTCTGCTTAACTTATTGAACTTGTGCTTTGAAGTCAGGTACATTGCAGAGACCAAAGGTATTTTGATTTTTACATAATGATTTATATTGTGCTTTGAATAACAGTCCCATAGCAAAGCAGGGATATAAATATACTCCCAGGCCTTTTTTTGCACACAGAGGTAATTTAGGTTGGTTTCCTCACAGTGCCTTGCATCCACACACTCTTTTACTGCAACAAATGAGCTAATAATTCAAACTGCAATAAGTGATCCTCCTTGGAGCAGGAGTAGTGCTACTTGGCAGTGAGTTTGTTTGCTTTCAGGTTCATACGGGAGCCTTCCCGCCCGCTCGGCTGCTGGCAGCCCTCCCACTATCTCACATTGTATTGTTTCATTTTGGCCTGACCCGGGCACTCTTCCTGCTCCAGGTCATCTTGGCCAAATGTCATCTCTCCTGGTTATATGCCAGCACTCAGGTGTTTGTGCCTCAGTTTAATATGAGGCAGCAAGGACCGTATGTGTCTGGTGTCACCTACCCTTTGTCATCACCATTCATGCTGTGAGCCCTGCAGAGCTGCTTGAATAAGCCACTTGCACTGGAAAGAGAATGACAACCGGAGCAAACCCACCAGGAGACAGGTTGCTTCTGAGCTGATGGAGTAGAGGAGGCAAGGGGATGTGCATTCCAGAGGGGAGAAAAAAGGAAGGTGCCATAGAAAGATGAAAGAATCAGAAAGGTCACAATAGCTACACTTGCATGGGGGATCGAGCTCTTTTGCAAGGAGTGCTATGGCAATACTCAAAGTACTACAGAGTACTGCCAAGACTCCATGGAAAATGCACAATTGTCTCCAGTTATGAGATTTGCCATGTCAGGCAATATCTAGTTTAACACAAAAACCTCCTCAGCTGTCCATGGCAAGAGAGGTCCCCTATCAGTTTGTCCTCTGGTACTTGTCCCTTGTGCGTAAGATATGCAGGATTCTTTTTGTCAGCTGCTGACATGTTACCATGGCAGATGCAGCTGGGATTCTCTTTCTAGGTTACTTGCTTACCCATACAACGTGCTAAGTAGTATCCAGGCTGTAAACCCTCTCATTTTCTTCCAGGATCACATCCAAACAGAAGCAGTATGTTTGCAGCCTCAAACCTAGTTTTTGGAGCTGTCTCCTACAGTGTTCCTTCTCCTCGGACCAGATGTGCCACAGCAAATGTGTTGTGTAGCTCAGATGTTTATCATAGCCCAAGAGAACAGAAAAAAACATTACTTTTGTGGGTGCAGAGATGTATAAAGCACACACAGTTCAGAAGTTTTGGAGCAAGTAAATTGCTCCAAGAGGCTTCAGAGAGAGATTTCATACTGCTGTAGTCATCTCAAAACATCAGTTGCAATGATTGGAAATTGCTGGGGCCAGAAAAGTTCATGTACAATCCTACTATATTTGCAGAGGACCGTCTCCCAGAACAGAATTTGAAACACAGGGCACCGTTTTGTTATTTGCATTACGATAGAAACATTCTTTGCAGTACAAACCTTGTTGCTCTTTCACATCTACACAGAAGTAGGACCCTGTCCTGATAACGAGCAGCACTGCCTCAGCTATGTGTCCCTCATATGTGCCTCATCTCCAGGGGGTTTCCCTGAATATGGCATGCCCCAAAACAGCTTAACTCTTCTTCACTCTCCTATCATCAACCTAAACATGGCCTTTCGTCTGCAGTCAACATTTTCACCTGGGGAAAGCAATTTAGAAAACAACTTACCTTAGAGCAAACCAGGGCAGGGAAAAGTAAACTAGGCTGTCTTTTCACAAGTGAAGGAAAAGTGGTTCTTTATCCTTAACAGCATGGCAGCTTGCACTGTGAAATAAGTAGAGGTGTTGTTGTTGGTTTGCCTTAGTAGGAAAAATGCTATATCCCACAACCTAATAAGGATTTAACATCAGCTGAGAGAGTGAAGGAGACAGAAAAGGAGGAAAAGTGAGTGAAAAGAAATATCTAGATAAAATCTTGTTGGGGGCAGTCATGCCTAGAGATGGCTGGAGAATTACAAGACTAGTTTAAATTAACGGAAATCTAAGTTAGCCAAAAGGAAAAACTAAGTGAGGACCACTTTGTGGTTCACATACTGGATGTCCTGTGAAAATGCAGAAAGAGTGAACACAGTAAGAGTTGTTTCAGAGGAAAGATTAGGTAGAAAAGGCTCGTAAAAAGGCAGCTCAGCTTGTTTCTTCAATACCTGCAGAACCATAAGTGATGCATGGAAGGTGAATATAGAAAGAAAATTCAAAACTTCTTGTAATACAAGTAGAGGCAATGTTTGACATTACTAACTAGCAGGATTAAAAATCAGTAAAAGGGAGAATTTTCCTGCACATCCAACTGCTGAACTCACTGCTGTACATACCCCTTCATACCAAAAAGCATAAACAGCTTTTAAAAAGTGCAAATAAATTGTAAAAACAAAGAATTGATCTGACCTTCTTTTGAAGAGGCCGAGGACTGTTTTCCACTCCTGTGCTGGACACCTGGCAACCCAGTAAAAGCATCCATATGGACAGTGTCCGACATCCAGCCACTTGCTTTGAGTCCTCCATAGTCACAACTGTGACAAATTTGAGTGGGCTGAAATTTCCTGTATTCTTGGTCAGGTATGCTAAATGCAGTTTGTGTACTTTATTCGCTGTATTGTTCATAACCAGATTTTTAAAACAGTGATTTGAATAATTTCATTGAGGAGTAGGTCACCTCATATTTACAAAACATTCCCTCCCACACATGCCAGCATAAAAATTTATACCCAAATCATTTTGGTCATTGCCATGGTACCAGTACCGTTGCTCTTCACCACTGTGCTCCAACTGCAGCTAGAGTAAAGTAGGGCTCCTTTGACACCATTTGACTGAAAAACTTGGCCATTTTTTATCACTTGTTAACACCTTTCTTTCAGCCTTCCCTGTGCACATCTCACTTTCATTCTGGTTTAGCTGACCTGTTCCTTCCTCTTCTTCAATAGCCCTGAGGAAAGGTTCACACAGGATTAAAAAAAAAAATATATATATTTGCATCATCACCTCATAAGATATCGCTCCCAAGCTTTTTAAGGATGTGCTACAGGATGGCCGGGCAATGTACTGGTTTGATTCCAGGTCTCCTCCAGTTCTCACTGGGCTTTCTGTAACACACTCTGGGTGATGGGATGGTCGCTGCTGGGGGTACCTCCCCAGGGCACCATGCAGCCCGTGAGCCTGACACCACTTGCAAACACTGTTCGGACAAAAAGAGTGCCGTGGGAAAGCAGATCAAAGCAATGTGATTGCATTTCATGTTTGATGCAGCTCGTTCCTGAGGCCAGAGTGAATTGCCTAATCCAACCTATCATTTCTGTGCAGGCAGACCCTTGGGCTGGCATCGTGTCCCATGGAGCCCTGCTCCAGTGTGAAGCATCTGCCACCATCTGCCCTAGGGCTTGGCTTCAGATTGCCCTCCTCCTTTCCACCTCCTTTTGGGAGATGCTTTGCACAAACTTTGAAGGCCAAAACTCAGGCTGTTTCAGACCCTTCAGGGCATTTATTCCCCTCCCACTTCCTCCATTACTTGATCTTTGATCCACACTCCTGGCCTTTAAATATTCAAAGGGGCACATTTCCAGTGATTTAGCTTCAATTTCACTTGCTATTATTTTTGGAAATACAAGTCTATCTGCTTACCCGTTCTCTCTCCTGTTTAATCAATATGTCAGCTGTTGATCACAACCTCTGCCAGCCAGCCAGTAGATGGGACAATTATTCTCACAAGGACTTTCAAGTCCAGACTTTTAACCCACAGGGTCTAACACGGAGCAGCTGCAAGAGCTCTGAGTAGCAGCTGCCCCTTTTCTACTGCAGCTGCTGAGCTGCTCTCCTGATGGTCTCTGGCTACTTTGCTAGGGCAAGGGGAAAACTACTTTGTTTTCTAGATATCATAGTATAAGAGCTTGGTTCACTGCTGCTGTAACAAAAGAGGTGAAATGCCACCGTCAGCTCCCACCCAGCATGGTCATGATGCAGATTAGTCTGGGGTAGTTCTTTCTACCTTGTACCCAGCCAGCAAACGAGTGAGAGGCATGAGACGCAGCAGGAAAGCTCTTCCTGGCCTTATATCCACAGAGCACTGAGGCCGGGGATAAAAATATTTAATTTAAAGCCATGTTACCCTGCACCTCCTTGGTTTTGCTGTAAGCATTGGTCATCAGTATCAAACCATCTGTACTGCCAGAGTGGAGGGATATAAAGCTAGAGCTGCAAAGTGTTACTGCCGCTAGTAAGAAGCTATGTGCCACATGCAAGTCAAGCAGCTATAACTGCAGTTTTCTGCCTGGACATGTGGTCTTTTATCCACTCCTTCAGCACTGGCGTCTGGCAGGGTGGGATGGAGGGCATTCCCTCCTTCTGCTGATTTCTCCTTCCTGGGTTCTTGCAGAGGCTGGTTCATGTGATTCAGTAAGGAAAAGCGAGACACAAAGTGAATTCATACCCACACGCCCAGTCCTTTCACAATACCTCAAAGTGAATTATAGGGCTAGATGTAGGGTCAGGAAATTGTTTCAGAGGATTTGTGCTGACTTTCTTCAAATGTTCTATACAGCTGCGTGATCAGCTGTTAAATCAAGGCACCTTGATGCCCCACAGAGGTGCCCCTTCCAGAGGGCAGATGAGAGGGTCCTTCAGCACAGAGCAATGATCCAGTCTGCCGGGTCTGTGTAAGAGTGTGTTGATGGCCCACCACTGAAAGCACCCTAAGAGAACAGCATCAGAGGCGAGTGAGGAACAGCACAGGGGAGAAAACTTGTGAGGAGGAAGGATTTCCTTGTCACTGAAAAAATGGAAGAAAAAATAAAATGAGGAGGGGAAAAAAAAGAAATGAAAGACAAACAGATGACAGAAGTACACACTAATATCAGTAAAATGTCTCACCCCTCATCTATACTAATTTTATTCCAGTATTTCCTCTCATGTCTTACACAGACTTGCCAGTTTTACACTCAGACAGAAAAAAAAGAAACAAATAGAAGATATTTCTTCCCCAGTGAAGGGAGTGTTTTAAACTTTGATGGACTTGGATTCTTCTGTGTTCTTTTTTATTACTGTCTTTTCTTTTGGATCCATACACATGATGTTTATGTCATCCACGTATGGGAAGAGGGGGAGGAATGGGTAGGCCTGACTTGTGCTAACTGTTGACAACAGTTGTTTAATTTTTTGAAACATGCACTCGAGTATCATAAGACTGAGTAAAATAAAAATAAATATGGTCTTTGGAAACCCCATACATCTTTATGGCCTACAATACCTTCAGATCATAGAAAAACACATGTTTATTTGTTTGTTTGTTTTAAAAAATATTTTGGTGGCAATTCTACCTCCCATTGCTGTAAACAAGGTCAGGAGGCCAAAATTAGTCTGTCCTATTTTGCACAAAATAATCAACAACTTAAGATGTTTTTGCAATAATCAGAAAATTATTGACCGGTGTCAACACCCCCTTTCTGATAAACTGTTGAAATGTTAATATTCTTGGCAAAATTGTTTTTGCTCTAATTACTGTATCCATCTGCTCTATAAGATTGATTATACTGTGAGAATGTTTGTTCTCTTGTCTCCTGCAATGATGGGCCTCTCCTTGGCGCAGAAATAGCCCTGCCTCATCTTCACACGGAGACGAACGTGCAGCGGAAATCAAACCAACACTCAGCTTCTATGGAGTTGAATAATAATTCCTTGAATGACTTAATACAGTAAACATCAACTGCCTCTCGGATGGGCCAACCCTTGGAAAACTATTGCCCTGGCCCAGATGAAAATAGCTGGCTTTCACTCAGCGTGGGTATCAGTGACCAGGAAGGCCACCAAAAACCTGGGAGCCCACAAATTCTGGCATATCTGCAGCGTTCCTGATTCAGCTGAGGAGAAGTTTGGCTACTTGGCAACGCCAGGCCCCCTCTGCAACAGCTCCTTGGCAATGAGCAGCCGAGTTGTCCGAGGAGCAAAGCGCTTCCTGTCCTATCTTCCATCCGCACCTGCAAAGGCTAATGTTGCCTGGATTGGATTGGTTATTTCTGGAGCCAACGTGTAATATATGCGCTAATTGTGGCACATGCCAATAAAGACCCAGTAAAAGTAATGTCAAGTATTAATCATTATTAAATCTGATTAAAACAAAACAAACCACAACAAAACCCCTGTATGTTTTCTTATGGAAAAAAAAAACCAAAGCAACAAAATACAAAGCCAGTGGAAAAATGATTGCTTTATTAGAAAAATCTGCTTTCCCATGGCAATCATGGGAGAAATTAAAAATTGCATTTGATTTTGTACTAGTATTTCAAAATATATGCACAAAAAAAGTCATGCAAACTCAATTTTTTTTTCTTTGGGTATTCTTGTACAGCACATGAACATTTGCATTGAAAGATGATGCTTTTCTCACACATGTAAAATAAAATTCAGCAAAAGCCTTTCTTTCAGAAATACAATTTTCAGCTAAAAAAATTTTAAAAGCAGCTATTGTATTCCAGATAGTGAACTGTGTAGTCATGTCTAAAGTATTCAAAAGCCACTGATACTCAGGCTGAGATTGCTTTCAGGTTTTTCATTTTAAAAAAGATTTAGGGTCTTTGTAAAAACCTTCCAAGTTCTTGACTCTGTAGGGTGTACTCAATGCATATGATTATCCTTGCAGAAAGAAGCTTAAGGGGCTAGAAATTCCCAAAAGGAAGAAGGACTTTCTAGATATTGGAGGTATGGCTTTTTCAGAGTTTTAAATTCACTATGTATGAGTACCTATAACTTTTCTGGAACTGTAACACATCCTGAAGAGCATCTGCATTTATTTTCACCTTTGTGTTAACCCTTCATTTGTGCCAGCAGGGAGTAGTAAGTTGTACTCAACTAATACAGGCTGCTTCCAGTGCCCCAGCTACTGCACCGTGCAAGAACACTTTCAGAAGTGTTTAAGAGAGAAGGGAGAGAAGGTTAACAAAAAAATTGTTACTAGATTTATTGGAGATAGTATGGGAGAGTGAGGTTTTAAGTGAAATTCCTCATCAGAAAAAGATGTTGTATGCCCACTTCTTTAATGTGCTGTTAAGCCGCTTAGCAGTTATCTTTTTTAACACCTGAGAAATATTTCAATGGGGATAGGGCGACGGCAGTCCAACCTTTACATAGCACCCCTCCTGTCTTCTTCTGGGCTTACCTTCTCTTCCCATTTCTCACAGCAGTTTCCAGCCTTAAGAGCCAGAACAATGTCTTATCATTCCTCCCATTGCATGAGCAGGAGAAATGCAGGAAGACATCCTGTAGCAGAAATGTAGTAGAAGTTTCTGCAGACTTCTTGCTTCAAATAGGGTTTCTCAGGCCTGGCATCAAGACTTCTACTCTGCCAGCACTTCCTCGTGTCTTTGTGTCTGATGACCATCATTCAAAGGACTTCCCACCTGGAAAATATAGGTTTTGGCTATTGTGAAAGCCGGGGAGTAAGAAGATTTCTTTCAAAATTAGCAAAATTGTAGTTAGGTACCTGGCAGATATAAGTCCAAGGTAGCTTATACTGAAATCAGAAGGCATTTCTAATCAAAATTTGAGCTGACAGCTGCTTTTAAATTATTTTTTAAAAAAGCTTTTTAAAGATGTTTTTCATCATACATTTGTTTAAGCCCCAAAAAGGACAGATATGATTCTAGCAAACATCATGGCAAATATATCACGGAAAGTTTTGACACAAAAATCTCTAAATCTCAGAAAGGAGAATGATTGAAACTTGCAATAGTAAGTACAAATTACCTAGTACAAATACAAATATCTCAGAAAAGGACACTGGCAACAGTGAAGACCACACACTCCACAAACAGCCACTGGGAAATCCAGAAGTTCAGAGATAAATTAGGGAATTTCTAAACATTAACCACTATGGTTACTCTCTGTGCAGGAACCTGAGCACTTTCTCATCGTTCCCTGCACAAAATACACCGAGAATTGCAGCGACTGAATTAGGCTTAATAATTTCCTGTCTGCCTGCAGACTCAGACTGACATCCTGACGCTGTCCTACACTGGAGGACTATTTTAAAAGCTGCCTTTACAGGCGCGCTGGATGTAATGCAGCCTTATTTTTAAATGAAATCTTTGATTATGGAGAACAAACCCATGGCTAGGGAAGCATGCTGCAGAACCACAGTCTGTGGGGGACCATGCTTATCGCAGCAAAATCGCCTTCTCAGTGTTCAGCATTGCTGCCGTGTCATGTTACAGTAATAACTGCAGATGAAGAGCTTTTAATTCATTGATAAAAGCAGAAGGCTGGAGTAGCTGGCTAGCTGTAATGAAGCTTATTATTCTGCAGCTAATTTGCCGATTATGTTAGAGTTTTATTTCTGAGCAGTTGTACCAGAAGACAGCATTATCAACATAACATCTAAGCGTAGAAGGTCTTGGGAAGAATGTTAATGAGCTGTCACTTATCTCAGCAAAGGTCCCCATTATTAATAGAGAGTATCCTAAGTATAGATCAGAAACTCTCCCTGAAGAGTGTGCAACCTGTGTGAAATATGATTGCTCATTTGGAACATAACCAGAAAGTAATGGTAAAGTCATGTCTCATTTAAAAGACTGTGGTTTCTTTAATGATGGTGAGTGGATAAGGGCTCAGATGAAGCACCCTGATCCGGCAGCGGGATTCCCACACACCCCAGCAGCCCCAGCTAGAGACTCATCCTGGGAAAAAAAGCTGCTCATGAAGAAGAACTCTGTTGTTCCCTATCTTCTACTTTCTTTAACTCTTCTGTTTCCTTTTTCTTACTCTTGGGAGGCCGGGAGCCCTTGAAGACTGCTGAAACACAGGAACTCATCCTTCCTTTTACTTCTGCCACTGAGATCCTCCAAAAGCCTGAAAAAAGATAATAGCACATCTATTTTTGTGCCAGGGAATAAAAGCAATGTCGTGATAGATGCACGGGTAAAGGATATGGCATCTGGGGACCCACCCACCACCAAGATACAAGCAGACTTTTAGTCAGTCGCACACAATCATAGCAACTTCCCAGGAATACAGAGACAGTTTTGTTATCCTAAAATTCCTTCAAAATCTCACTGGGAAAAGGAATTCTTTCATGTCCTCTTGCTTTGCTATGGCTGGTCTCTCGCCATTCCTAGACACACAGGTCCAGCTCCTTCTGTGTGCCCAGCGGAACACAACATCCTATTAAAACAACATCTCCTTGGACCACCCCCTTTCAGGAAAAAAAAATCACCACTGAGCTTCCTTGTGCCTTAAGAGTGAGGAAGAGCAAGAAGTGTTTTAGTTGTCTGGAAATTTTGTAAATATGTCTACTTATCACTAAGCTGATGAGAAAGTCATATATTGAGTTAGATTTTGCAGGTTCAAGCTAGACCAAAGCACAGCAGAGATTGCTGCAGGATACACTTTGGGTCTGCATGTAACAACACTGTAGTTCAGAGAGGTTATTTATCCTAATCCACAGAAGCCCATAATTGCTTTGCAAGCTCACTGCCTGTTCAAGGGAATTACATGGGGATGCCTGAGAGTTTCTTGCCTGTGTTGTGTCCAGCCAGAAAAATTGATCTTCTACCTCTAAGAAAAAAAAACAAAGTAGAAAAGAGAAAATGCAAAACCCCTCTCATTTGCTTTAAAACACAATACTCAGCAGCAGCTACAGTCTCTTTATCTTTCCTATTTATTTAAATATTGCTTTCAAAAAACTTGCTGTCATTTCCTAGTGTGCTCTGGTTGTTAAAATCAGTTTAAAATTGTACTTCATGACTGATTTGTAAAAGCATCAATTGCTGGAAATATTAGCATCAAACCAATATAGCTGACATCAGATAATCATACTCTGTCCCCACAGACGAAGCTGTGGCAGGCCAAGGGGTGAGAGTGGTTAATCCCACGGGCTTGCCAGCCTACTGGCTATCCCAGAGGAGCTGTGCACGGGGGTGACATGGCCATTGCGGGCTGGATGACAGGGGCATCCACACCTGATCTCGCCCTTCCTTTTGGGTAGCTGGCCTTTGCCATGCTAGGGGTCACCTGGAGCCAGGAGAAAGACTAAAGAGAACTAACTTCCTCAGTCGTGAGATTTACTTAAACCTGACCCTTGCTTTTTTCCAAAGAGGGACATTTGGGGGTCAATTCCACTCCAAACTGTGCTGCCTGTGCTCCAGCACATGCTGATTAGCCACAAAACACCAGGCTGCCAAGCAGAGCAGGCACACTGCATGCCAAGCAGCTTTCCAGGGCGATGCCTGAGCTGCATGACCCCAGTCCCATGCCCGGGTACAGAGTTCCTGCATCCCAGAGCAGGACAGTGTCCACACACCCACAGAAGGGAGAGACTTACCACTGTGGGTGGTGGGGGTCTGACACACGGGATCCACAGCCTTTGCAGAAGGGAAAGAAGTGGTTTGCAAAACAGCTGAGGAGATGGACAGTGATAGCAAATTCCCCTCCCTGAGCAAATGTCAATGAACCAGCACGACCTCCTGTGCATATAAGATATTTTGTCTATTAGAGACCGATCCGCGTAGCTACAGGCAATCTAGACTCCTTAGGGAAACAGAAGGTTGCCTACTTAGACTTATTAGGATGGGAAATAGCTGAGCAGCTGGATGAACAGGCAAAAATAAACTACCCGATATTCTTGCAAGTGCTATACAGACACTATCCCCATTTCTCTTCAGTCCTCTTGGCTTTGCAAAGCCAAAGGGATTTAGATGCTTAACATTCAGGACTTAGAAACCCAAATCACTGAAATGTAAACAGGCAGCTTTGAAAATCTGTCTTAGGAGACAGTACCACTGATTTTCCATCAGACTTTCAAAAACAGATGTGCTTGGGTCTGGCAAGGGCAAGGGTAATTGCCAAGATATTTTGAAGATGTTTACATTCGCAATGGCCTGGCACGTGGACAGCAATGTAGAGTATAGGACTCACCCGCAAAACCTGGTAAGATCCAGGTAGATCACAAAACCCTTCCTAATAAGATCTAATTCAGTAAAGAAAAGATCTCTACTGCTTACACCACAGAAATCTAGACAGAACATCAGACATCAAACTGCAGCTAATGGAAGAGTCACCATAGTGTCATGTGCCATTCAACCACAACAAAATTTTAAGGAATTATAGGACCAGCTCACATTACTGTGTAGTTAATTTTTTATGTGTTTTTTTTCATCAAAACATTTTTTCAACAAACTACTCTTTGGTATTGATGGCTTTGTGTAGAGCTTTTTTCCTAGAACAGTTACAAATGTTTTGTAACAAATGAGTATGTATGAATAGTTCAAATAGTTCTAATTCAAATTCTTGTAACCGTGCATTACCTTGAACTTGTGTCCCAGAAACTCAGTGCAACCAGAGTATTGATTTCCTTTTCAACCTTTTCAATGATTCCTTTTTTTTTTTCCTTGAAAGAAAGAAATACACTGTAGCTTACTGCGCATCTTTATATTGGTGTGAGGCTGAGAAAAACTCTATTTAATTGTCATTCCATCTCTAAAGTCTCTTATTCTGTGGTCCTTGAGCATGGAGACCAACATTTTCCAACAGACTGTGTAATGTTAGGCATTTGAATCCATATCTATACACGTAAATAAAGTTAGCCCTGCTTTTCAGAGGACTCTCAGATCCCATCAGTGGGAGTTTTTATGGACAGAAGACTGAATAAGCATTGCAGGATTTAATTAGTACTATTACCCAAAGGAGTGCTTTAAAGATGGCTATATCAGAGGACGCTGATACAGTTCAGCAGATAACTGTTCTTTTTTTTTTTTCTGTGTATAAGCTTCCAGTGATGCTTAAGAGAGGAGAATATTGTTCCTTAAAAATTAAGTTCAGCTATGGACCGCTTGAAGTAGTATTTTTTTGATTAACATGTCATGCATTAAGGATGTCAATAGTCAGAAAAAGGGAAGTATGGAAAACTAGAGTCAGAGTAAGAAAACTGTCCATTCAGAGCCATGCTTAACTGCTGACTTAGTAGAAGAACAATCAAGGACAGTTGAAAATACCTTTAGGAATAACACATAACACAAACCCACACAGCTTCTCAAAAGGAATAGCACTCATCACACATATCCGTGAAAAAGGAGGAAGTCCGAAGTCAAAAACCACCATGAAATTTACGACTGTCTTCAGCTGGTGCCTCAGCTGGTGTAAATCAGTGTAGCTCTGCTTGTTTGGAGGGAATGACACTGATTTACACCGGCTGTATTGGACTGCTGTGCAAATGTGCTTCTTACATACCTACGGAAAGAAAAATATTTTGAAAAATAAGGAGGGGGGGAAAGGTTTCCAAATCTGTAGTAGAAAATCAGCCAGGAAATCTGTACCTATGTTTGCTGTATGAACACAGGTATTTTAGTGCTTAACAGCCCCATAATAAAACTAAACTTTCAATTTAGAAGGTACCACAATGACAATTTAAAATATTTGTGCAACAGAATTAAATTGCAGGCAAATATATTGCCGTGATGGTTTGGCATATCTGTCTTTATGGAACCAAGGAGTTCAGTTGGACATTATGAACTCAGCTTACATTCTTGATTTTGCTACATCCTTAGATTTTACTGTATTATAAATTTATTTGTGGTGAGGCTATGAAGCCTGAGGCCTGGATGTCTGTCTGTGAATAGGTCAGATATTATATTTCTCATAAACTGAATAAAATAAATATACGGAACAGATCAGTCCTAACAAATAGTAGGATGGCTTCAGCCCAGCTTTATGTAGAATAATGTTGGTGCAGTGGGTTTTCTTTTCTCAGGGAAAAAAAGACAAAGATAAGACATGTAGAATAGGCATTTTTAAAGAATTCATGTAAGGGTAAAGAACAAAATAAGAATGACTATTCGTGATTTCATGCTCAAGAAAAGAAAGCTAAGCTTAAAAAAATTAAGAAGATGTTACAAAAAGGAATCTTCTTGTGTCCCAAAAGGACATCACTCAAAATCCAGAGGCCTGTCAGGAGAAATGCAAGAACAGCTGAATTAATTTTGCAGTGAATTCAGTCATTTTTGTCCTGACCATAATAAAGAGAGCTATCCTTGGGAAACATTCTGCAAAGTGTACAGCTTATTTATTTAGACAAGTATTTCTTCTTGAAGGGCTACACTGGGAAAAAAAGAGTTCAGCAAAAGTCTTTGGAGGAGGCACTTGAGGTTTTTGTGGTGATTTCATTGTAGTGGGCTCTTGCAGGTGGCAGTGGCGGAGCAGGGCAATGATCCTCTCTGCTGGGGTGAGGCAGGGACAGAGGATGGGGAAGGTAGGGGGCTGCCCACAGAGGAGCTTCTCGTTCTACAGTCCAGAGCATCTGTCCAGCACCAAAATCTCTGCAGCGGCCTTCGAAGACCAGGTATGGTCTGGGGACTCCCAGAGCTGATGAGACCTCAAGCCACACTCAGAGAGGGCTTGAGCTGATCTAAAGGAAGATCCTCTAGTTCTGCTAAATCCTACACCTTGTGGATAGCTGAGCCAGTGGGATCGTTTCTCAGTTCCTACAGATTTAGTCATTTAGTCATATTCATTTCACCCACCTCTCACATTACAGCCCTGCTTTTCATCAGGTCTGAATTTGTCTGGGTGTCCAAGCCCCTCCCCATGCACTGAGTTCATAATAGAAAAAGTAAAGAAAGAAAAACAGCCAACAGCCAACACAGAGGTTTATGCTGAAAATTTTGACCAGTTCTACTTATATTTTCAACTTTTTCTAAGGTTTTGGGAGTTGGACTAGACCGAAGTGCCTCACACGTGATAAAGTATGGAAGGCAAGGAGAGTCTGGTTGAGAATGAGGTAACCAATTTGAGTAGAAAGTGGTTGAACAGGGACTAAGATGAAAAAGGTCTCCCTGACTCCAGCATAAACACGCCTTTGGCATGGTGGGGAAAACTGTAAAAGTGAGTAAGTATTGCAGCCATAAGTAGTGGCTGCAGCGGGTGTTCACATGTGTAAGAGACAGATGAATGATTTAGTAGATAAATGGCAAAACAGGTGACACGACTTCTGATTCTGACTTATGGAAATTGATACCTCTGCTGAAGTACAACCTGTTCTCCAAATCCTGACATTAAGACAGCAGTAGCAGCCAAAAGGCAACCCCAGCATTTGATATTTGCAAGAGCTCAAATATTGATTGCACTACTTATTAATGAGTTTCATTCATAATAAATACATGGTATGTTTGCACAGAGGAGGTGTTTTCTAGGGGAGGCATTACATGCTGTATTAAACAATGAATAATTTCTTAATCTTAAATGTGAGTAAACAGCAGGATAGTAAGTGTCCTGGTTATAGGCAATTTCAGAAAGGTGCAAGTGTAGCAAGTGCTCCAGCACACCTGATGAGGCATCTCTCACTCCAAATGAAGATTTCTTTGGCATCAATCACTATGTGAAGTGCTATGTGCTAGAAATCACTGTCCTAAGTTATAACAGATAAAGGGCTGCCTTTTTAAGTACTAAATTCCATGTTGTTTCATTACTGTATTTATTATGGCAATTTTCCACATTGCGCTTTTAGAGCTTCTCCAACCTTAATTATAATTACTTGTACAATATCTGGTCTTGGCCAAACCCCCATTTTTTTATTCTCCATGTAGATCTATTTCAAAGAAAGTGTTTCCTTTATAGGACAGATGACACATTTGAAATCCAGAGAAAATAATGTATCATAAAACCTACACAGAATGGACTTTTTAAAAATGAATGTTCAACATTGCCTTTCATAATGGCTGTATTCCCCAAGTTGCTGGTCAAGTTGCCATTTACTATAATGAAACAGAAGATGAGGTCTTGTGTTTAGGAACCAAAACTCCTGAGCCCTCAGCATTCACTCTTTCCCTATGTATTTTGCACAATAGGTGCTAGGTGTTAAATTTCTGTGATCAGCTTTTGATAGAAGAGGCAAAATAGGTGAGTATGGATAAGCAGAACATCCAACCAACAGTAAAAATGATCACTGTTTTATACTAAATGTGCAGTTTTTCTTACACAAATATTCTCTCAGAATACAGATCATTACAACTGGGCTACTTGAAAAATTTAATGTAAAACTACTGTGGAATGTTTTCTTTCCTTCACAGCTAATACTCACGAGCCTCTGTTTGCATAGGTCTCCAGGAGTTCATTCCAAGATTCCCTGAAGAATAAAGAAACTCAGTAAACATGAACATGCCTACACTGTCCTGCCAGCTCAGTGCTCCAGCTCAGACTCTCCACTGGCCTAGCCTGCCTAAATCCTTGGCTGAGACAAGCCACCCTTGTACCTGGGGAAACCAAACCCCTGGAAAGGACAGAATACTGGGTTTAGCTGCCACATGAGCCGTGGTCGTGCAGTGGGACAGGTACAGCTCTTTTAGACCACACGGAGAAGCAACTCCTGCCTGCAGACAGGCACAGCTGAGAGTACAGAGCTCAGCAGAGCTGATCCACTCCATGATGCCGCAGGAGGAAGACTTATGTGTGAACATTTGTGTATAAGGGAACAAGCAGATAAACCTCTTCCAAGGTTTGATATGATTCACAGAAAAAACAGCAGACTGGTAAAGTATTTGCAGAATCCCTGTAATAATGTTTCAGCATTTTACCATCACCGTAGGCACCACATTTCCCATCGAATACTAGCAAGCAAGATTGTTCTTAAGAGAAGCAGACAGCAACTCTCACATTTGTGCCTGGAGCACTGTCTAGGTCTCGGACACACAAACATTGGACTGCATCTGCAAAGTGGCGTCTTCAAAGTTACATAATTGCCTCCAGTGCAGATCCACTGAGAGCCCAAACTCTTTTATTAGCTTCTTGACAGCGGTGGCAGCCTCTTGGATAGGAGAAGCATCACTTATTTTTGAGAAACAGCATATGGTACTTAGAATCCAGTGGTTGCCAGCTTGTGATTTAATTAGCCATGATCTCTGAACATCTGCACTCATCAGCTAGCCTTTAAGTTGGTGATCTATTGTTGTACATCAGAATTGAGATTACTCTTTCTTTGGGCATGCTTCCTTCAAGAAGGCTTAATATCCTTAGTTAAAGTTCTTAGCTTCAAAACCCTGCGAGTACTCCGTAGGCAGAAATCCTATTACAGATTATCACCTCGTCACACTTGAAAAGTTCTCCTGAGACTAGAAAAAGGGGACTGCTTAAAAGGCACTGTAGGACAGTGAAAGACCACAATACATGATGGTATTGTCAAAACAGAAATGCTCTCCTCAGAATAACAATGTTTACTAAATCATATTTGTATCCTGATACTGTCAGAGTTACTGTCATGCATATGCATGAGGTAAGTCCAGTAGATCTAGAGTTTAAAGATACTAGTCAGAAGAGTCAAGAAGACAAAAATATTTCAAAATTTTGCTAGAGCTTTTCATTAGAATTAGAATTTTCATTAGACTTTTTAAAGTAAAAGAGTGACAGCCTTACAAGGTGAGCAAAGAAGAACCATTTATGCAATGTTTGTTTTTTCTTTTTGAATTGCAAAAGCAAATTAACTTAGTATTTGTGACCAGTTATAACCTTGGATTACCAGATGGATTGAAAGAGACAGTAAGGCAAGAGAGAGAAACTATTAGTTAAACAAGTAATCTCATTGAAGCCATATGGGCTGTTTAGGCAATTAGGATTATTCATAGAAGAAGGGACTTAAGGAGTCTTTCAGAAAGTCTATTATCTTTGTGAGCAAGGTTACACTAGGCAACGTGAACTATCTGGAGGAGAAATGATGATGGAAGAAAATTAAAAAGAAAGAAAAAAAATTGAAAAGAAGGGAAAAACCTTGGGAATAACAATTACATCTAAAATAGCAAAATCAAACAATAAATTAATTGATACATAGTTTCCCTAGATGTCTAGAAAATAGTGTTATTTAGTCCTGTGGCAGCAGAAGGAGAATGGAAACAGTTACTGTAATGAATGCTGGGCATTCAGCAATAAATCGCTTTTTTTTTTCTAGCTCTGTATGAGTAGTACTCATGTACGTAACTGTAGGACTTCTAACACAGGTCAAGGACATTGTTAATATTTGAGATTGTCAAGCTTATTGCAAATAATAGTCCAGCTTCTCAGTAAATAGAAGAAGGCTACCATGTGGCCTATACTGAATTTTCTTAATGCAAGTTGAATAGTTCCTGTCACGCTACATTCCCTGACAGAGTTTGTCTGCAGCTCCTGCAAGGTAACTAACATATATTGAATTTTGCATTGAAGCTTTATTCCCAGGCTAAACACACCACTTAAACATTCCCAGAAAGTTATGCGCTGGACAATGTACCTGGAACACAAACAGGCACATTCAAAAAAGCTCAAACACGGACTGGTGCACACTGAGCTGGCTGAACTTTCAGCACAGTCAATCCTGTAGGTTTGCCCTACAGTCATTACGTCTTTCTAGGGAATTCCAAGCAAGATCATCTTTCATCACCACACTACACCACCCCTAACAGGTTTAAAGTCTCATCCTGATTCACGGTGGAAGCTCATTACGAAGCATGAATCCTGCATACTGTCTAGTATCAAGATTAAATCCTTCCATATGTGAGGGGTGAAAAATTCTCCCTTTCTGAGAAGTTTTTTTCTGGAGCAAGCAAGTTCCTTCAGGTGAAGAAATAGTTGAGCCATGTAAAGAGGCCCTGCCAAGTGTCATTCAGCTGAAATCAGGTTAAGATAACCTCAAATTACAAGCAAGAAGAGAATGTTTATTTCCCCTGATTTGCAGTGGCTTTGCTAGACTTGGCTGCGACACAAAGAATTGAGCTCTGATGAGCATTGCAAGAAGAGATGATTGTTTTACCAGCTTGAAAGAGAAGGGAATCTGGGGAATTCATTCTTATTTATATTATTGCAAATATCCTTTGTTTTTTGGCCTGAGAAAATAAAAGACCAAAGGACATTTAAAACCTGCACTTTTTTCTGTAGCATTTTCATCAGCTGACAGAAAGCCGGCCAATTTATTGCTCTGACTGACAGCAGCTGATCAAGTGTTCCCACAGCCACTATCACAGTGTGAAACATTGGGTTCAAAATGGTGATGGGTTCATTTGCTGTAATTCTAAATGGGACAGAGCCCAAAACCAGGACCCCAGCTCCCTTGAACTCGAGCTGTTCAAAATTCAGATGTGTATCAAAATCTTACTGCTCAGGCCCATCACTACTTAATTTACCAAGGCTGTTACTGGCACAGCACTTCATTCTGGCTGTCTTCACTATCCCTCACGTGGCAGCCACAATAAATTATGCAGCTGGGAACGCAACAGCATGCGAAGCGATTGACCCGAGCAAGGATAGTGATCTCTCTCACATGGCTTTGCTGCAGCCCCATTCTGGGCAGAGAAGCACTGCCCTCTGCCAAGGGGACCAGGGGTAGATCCCCTACTCTCTTGTATGCAAGTAAATCTGGCCTATTTGGCAATGCTGCCTCCCTCCTGTTAGGTAGCAGTAGCACTGGATGACATTGACCAGAGAAGATTTCCTTTAAGCAGGTCTTCTTCCATCTTTCTTAAGAACCCTGTTAGTGAGCGATGCTATAGCCCAAAGGAGGACTTCTCATGTAGGGACTTAGGCACCTTTAATGAAGCCTTCAATTTAGTCTGCATGTATACTTGCTGGAGAACTGGATGCAGCTTCAATAGCTAATGGGATCAGTATTCCTACCTCTAAATCCAGAGTGTGGTGAAATGCAACTGTGACTTCCTGAACCTAAAGCCCAGAGGATGGCTCATTTGGCTGAGACTCCAGAGATGCATGACAAACACAGCAAAAGTGGGTTAGAGATGTGAGCCAAAGGAGCCAGCAAAGCGCACCTTGTGGCTCTTAGCAAAGAGTATGCAGCAGTAAAGGCCTGTCCCTAAGCACTGAGCAGCCCCAAACTGTTTCCTTATCCTGGCTTTTATGAGAGAGGATCCCACTGCAACAATCCAGATGCCACTCTGTTCTCCATGCACTGGAGACTAAGGTCTTTAGGAGATGAAGCCAGTGCAAGATCTCCCTGCCCTGGGGCTAACCTGAGTTTTCTTCCAAGGGTGGCACTGCACGACTTCAGCAACTGCAATCACGCACAGTTCCCGGTAGTGTTTCCAGCTGACAAAGCCCTCCACAGATGGGGACTCCTCTTCCCTCCTCACCACGGCCCTGCAATTAAGTGCTCTCAAGCCACTGTTCCTACTTGCTCAAGCATAAAAACCTCCCAAAGGAGCAGAGAGGGACAAACTACAAGTCCCTGGCTTTGCTCCAGAGCCTACATAGAGCTGCTGGCTTACAGATCGCTAAATGACCTTCCTTCTGCTAAGGGAGAATGGGGGCAGTTGTGTTCCCTATGAGATCGGGAGCCTTCTCTCCTTCAGACGAAGGTGCTTCACAGCCTGCCCGTATCTCCGTGCAAAGATTCCCAAGGGACAAACAGGGAGCAGCGTGGCCTATGGTAATGCTCATAGCTAGTTTGCTCCTTGCTTGCTTTCTGAAGCATCAAGCATTCACCACGAGTGCCGAGCCACATATGGCGCAAGGTATACATTATTCCACTGGCAGCCGTTATATGACACTGTAAGTAAAATAAAGTAACAGGTAGATATATTTTTCTTGTTAATCACAAACCTAATTTTCTATTAAAATGTATGAGATGACAAAATCTCAACAAACTCTTTAAAGCTATTACTAGAGGATAAAGTATTCCACCAAAGTATTAATATTAACATCATTAAAAGAGTTTTATCAAGTGTGCCTTTATCTCCAGATTGCAAACAATAGCAGCCTGAAGGAGAGATATGCCCTTGAGTATTGTGGTATGAAAACCAACAGCAGTTTTAGAGCCACATAAAGTCTTCTTGTGGCTTCAAAATTAGGGGAAAAAAATTCGTGGAGCCACAATTATAAGAAGTAATAGAGTAAATGAATCTATTTTTCATCACCTTGGGCTCTGAAAAGAAAACATTTGAGAATTATATTGATAAGAGAAAGAGCCGAGATATTCAAATGCATTTAATGTTGTTTTAATTGATTAAACTAGATCAGGAGCATTTGAAAATGCATAAAGGAGCTGTTTCTGCATAAATATTCAAAATATATCTGGTTCAGAAGATAGGTGATGCTTTGTACATGTAAGTGATACAAGATATCTATCTTCCATAAATCCAATAATGTCTCAGAGTCCAGAAGATTAAGAGTCTTACATTTTTAGGGTGCATTTTTCCTGCAGTAATTTGTTCATATCACAGAAATCTTTCTCCCTCCTTGTGGGGAGGGAGTGCTTCTGTCAGTCCAGAACTTTAGAAAAGGGATTTTAGAGACAGGAAGACAAGGAAAGATTTTGGTTCTACTGTGACAAGCCATGCTAGGTTTGTCCAGAAGTCTGGTGGTATCAGTGAGTTACAGATCAAAGCATGTGAAAGCCTGGACAAACCCCCCCACCGCTATTTGGAAAACTATGTCTACTTTCTAGCATCTGATTTCCGAGAGAGAGCAACACTATTTCACCTCTGAGGATAAGGGCTCAGTTTTTGAAAGCACTAAACCATTGACTCTTGGATATCTAGAGCACCCCATTTGGTATCCCCAGCTCTCAGATGGCACAACACGAGTTTAGCAGAGCCCGTGATGCCCACCGCTCCTGCCCAGGTCCTGGCAGTCCTGTGCTAACTGCTCAGAAGGAAATCTTCTTCCTTTTGCTAAGATCAGGTTTTTTTATAAATCCCAACACTGAATTACTTTGACAGATTTACCAAATGGGTCTTGTGGGCATGAAGGGATGGTCTAGGGGAGAGGACAGAGGTAACCAAAAGCCAGTCCACTGGAGGGCCCATACCAATATCAAAATTCCCAATCTTGACAAGGTCCCTTTAAAATGTTTCTTTGTTTCATGATCATAAACTCAAAATAGTCCCCTTTGCCACATCACTATAACACTGCTCTGAGATGAGGAAAATAGAAGAATATTGTACTGTAGATGTCTGTCTCCCAGCTGCATTGAGTGATGAGGCTCTCTCTTCCCTGTATGTTCATAAGAGGTAATTTCTTCTAGAGTCTCTCCATAAAAAACTCCTTACAGGGAGCCCACCATTAATCTTGAGCACAGTAAGTATTAGCCAACATGGTAAAAAGAACATTAAAAAAAATCTTGTCCCTAAGCTGTGGAAGCCTAAATAATGACAGTAATAGCATAATCTCACTCACACACAAAGTTGTTAACTGACAAACATAGAGTTCATGCAAAGCAGAGTACACAATCAGAGCAGAAAAGCACAACTTTCCTCACTAATTCCCAAATAAATAATACCCAATATATTGCTTTTAAGTGCTTCATTCATTTTAAAGAAATACTTCTAAAAGAACTGTTCCAATGACAAGCCATGAAGAGCACTTTATAAAAGATTAATTATATCCTGAAAGTTACAAGTGTCATAGAGTAAGAGGACTGCTGTATAAAACACCAATATACCATCCTACTCAGCCACACATTTGAGCTAGGCCTGATCCTGAATTTCCAGATGAGAACTGGAATTATTTAGCAATTATTTAGCTGAACATAAATATTTAGAGACAGATTCTGCTAACAAATCTTGCCTCTAGGAGCCAGGCCCATAACAATATTCTTGGCACTAGTTTTCCACATATAAATCACCCCCCTAACTTCACACCTTCCTTATTTCATTTTTACAATTTTGTAAAATACCCAGTCTAGTTTATTTATGTGATGCTGCATCTAGGAGTCTCTATACGAACTCTGTTATTAGATCTAATTCTGGCTACGTTGTCACCATTAAAAGCAGCCCTACGGTATTAAAACAAGAGACCAGGGAAATAGGATTCTTAGAAGCAGTGGTGGAAGAAAAATTAAAATGGTTTTCTAGCTGAGGAAAGCACAGAGAAAAAAATATCCTCCTTCTCCCTGAGTTCTGCCACAAATCTCTGCATTGCTTCCCTCTATTATCTAGATAGAAACCAGCCAATCAACTGGTTCCCCTTGGGGGCCCTGCAAAGTGTATGGTGGACTAAATCGGGTAATTTAGGTGCTTATCAAGCATGTGGCCAGGGAAGACCTGACTCTGGCTGGAGCAAGTACAAAGCAGCTGGTGCCCAGTGGCTACCCCTGCCCTCGGAGATTTGCCTTTTCCAAAGGAAAGCCCAATGAAAATAGCTCAGTATTTGCAGCTCCATACGAATTGTGCTGCAAGGAAACCAGCAACCAAAGAGGACTTTTAAGCCAGGACAAAGATTTACTGCCTGAAGTGGCCCAAGAGGGTCTGCTGGAGACGAGGCTGAAGAGTCAGCAATTGTCTCCCATGGACCTATAATCACCCACCCTCCACCACTGAGACGGGTGTATGGGAGCAAAATTACAGTAGTTCAGCAAAGATGTGACATGAAAATATTTCCCACTACTAAAGCTCATTTTAAATGCATCGTTGCTGGCACAACTCTCTATTAAGCTACACAGAAATTCAGGGCATTCTGCAAGATATTCCTTGCATCTGTTGCAACCTGGCCAACTTTTTCTTCTGTGGAAAAGCACCTTTTTTGACAGCAAGCCCATAGTACTCCAGTAAAATTGGCTACTTGCCTTGCTATGTTTGTTTTGCACTTTTTAGACACAAATGGAGCATGTCACAAGTTCACTGCTTCAGTTTCCTAGAGCAGAGCATGAAGCCTTACAAGAGGAAACAAGCTTTGAGGATGAGCTGTTCAACTGCAAGTGGGGAAGTGTTGAGCAGGCAGGGAGAGCAGTGGCCACAAGCAACACCCTTTGAATACAGGTGATCTGCCTGTTCCTCATGTGGTAACAGCACTACCTTCCTTACCACAAAAGCAAGCCACAGTTGAAAACACGGCTCTTCAGGCCTTCCCAAGGCTCCACAATGTATTAGGGAGAGAAAGAATCAAAAAGCCCCCAAGCCAACCTCTGCTGCATGTGTTTGTTCAAACAGCTGTTTCACACTGCTGCAGCTTGAACCTTGCAGTTCCAGCACACTTTAATTCATGGAAAAGTGCCCCAACAAAGAGCTTACCAGTTTTCAACTCTAAATGTAGAGGGAAATGTAGCAATAGCAGCAGCACCACAGCTGAATTCTCTATAGATGGTAAATAAATCATGGGAACAACGATCCCCAATTTCACATTAATTGTTTAGAAATCTCTACAACATCAAACATTTTGTTAAAAATCTAGAAAAGAATCAGCACAGCTCTTTTGTTGTTTCTGTTGTTGTTTTGCTTTACAATGATTTCTTCTAAATACAGCTTAACATGCAGATGACTGATTTGAGACCAGTGTATTTCTTCAAGTCAGGAAAAACCCCACAGTAATGGTTCGATATGGGGATATCAGCAGAGACACTATTTAATAAAAGAGATACCTGGAAGTACACTCAACTCTTGCACAAGGATGGGGACAGCCAGGCCTTGGGTTGCTCTATTTGACTTAATTCGGGCAAGAGCACTTTTGAGATCAGAGTGAATAGTCCCTCATTGATTATGAAGCATTGGAGGATAATAGATAAAACAAATCTGAAGCTCCTCACAAAAGAATGAAAAAAGTTAATGACTTGCTATTTTTTTTCTTTTACTTTGCTAGTCTGACATTCAGAAAGGAAGAGCCAACCCAGTTTTTTAAGAACCACTGTCTCTGCTCATGTTGCACTTTGACATATACAGCCTGATCTTACCCTTGTCCTTTTTTCATTTGTTTATTTGTTTGGCTGATTTATTTGCAATTCAAACCCATATCTAATTACTGCCCAGTAACAACATTTCTTTTTTTACAGAGCAATTGCTTTCCATATTTTGGCTTTCCATTGAATTTCAGTGTTCTGGATCACTTGCCTCTATTGTTCTATCTGAGCTACTGTTTTTCCCCACACTGAATCCCTTTATGCTGTTTTTGCCAATGATTCTAGCCTCTCTATAGCCTATTGTAATTTTTCTATCTTCACTCAGATTTGCAACTTCTTTTGACTTTGTATCATCTGACCATGAATTACATTAGCATAACTATTTCTTTCCTCTTCCAAATTTGATGCCTAACAACCAGCTCCTTTGTGTTGAAAACAAAGAAGTAGTTAAAATATAACTCTCCAATGTGTCGATAAAAGCTGTCACAGGATTTCCCTAATTTATTCCCAGCAGCTACCTGGCCTATATTAATAGATTCACCTAAAAGGTAGGCTTTTCTAGCCCAGTCCTTCCTCAATGGTTAGCAAAATAAAAAACCCAGCAAAATAAGGAAACATAAAAAAATCATTAATTTTCTTTACAGTTTTCACTTTCCCCCAATTCATGCCATGTTCCTCATTTTAACCTTTCTGGCTAAATTCTTAATGGTGAAGTATAAATAAAAAGAAAGCAAATGGAACTAAAGTCTATAGATCTGAGTCACGGCTCTCCTCCCACCCCTTTCAGCTGTGTTTGTTACAGATAGATGGCTTCAAAATCAGCCTCTGGGGGTTGGTACTTATGGGAGATGTGGCAGTGGGACTTAGGGACAGGATAGGTAGTAAAGACTTTTTTTGGGTAGGGGGGGAGGTTTTCTGTAGTTATTAAGGTTTCTAAAATAACCTGAATATTTCTTTTAAGTGAAGAATTCTGGCCAAATTTTTTTGCACGATGTATCATTTTAGGTATATAGTAAGATGAGAAGAGATTGTGGGTTACTTAAATCCCAAAAGAAAAATGCTGAGAATGAAGTGGCTACATCTGGGAAAGACTTTTTCAGGGGAACTGAGCATAAAACAAACGATTTACTAGTGATCCTTAGCTTAAGTTGCTTTTAGTGCAAGCAGCCATATTGTATTAAGGGAGCTTTTGGTACGACTGTAAGATGTGGGTTTATAACCGTGCTGAAATTGAACTGCATTTTAAATCTTTATGAGATAGTATTAAAGATTCACTGATATCAGAATATCTACCATCTGGGCTATTCTCTAGTAGTTGGAAAATGGCTATTTCTTGGAGCCTCCAGGTCTATTTTAACCTGCCATTGGCTGTAACACCTGTTCCCCAGACCATTTTGGGGCACTAATGTCTTTTCCCATTCTCATGGTGTTGCACAGGCAGAAATGAATGAAATTCAGATATCATGTTCTCCTGGAGGTTTCACACGGTCCTCAAAGTTCCTTCTACTCTAGTAGCAAATATTCAAGTTAATGCAGCCAAAACTGCAATACCAACCTTTGTTTCAGAACACGTCCCAACAAAAGGTGTTTAGGAAAAATACTTCTGATTGATAAAATATTTTCCTTCACTACCCGTCAGCCTGCAAACCAGTTGGTGACATGAGCCAACTGTGTCTTGGCTGCCCATTGCATCCAGTAATGTATGGCCCCAGTGTGGGTAGGAGACCGTAATTCACTCGCAGGACTCTGCTGATGTCAGACAGCGCCTGAGCAGTTTATGAACAGCCGCAGAGCCTTGAGAATGAATTACGACCCTGCATTCACTCCTAGGACATCTGTTGTTGTTCAATATAGAGTATACTTTCTGTAAATTAAAAAAAACCCAAACAAACAGCAACAACTGCACTACTTCTTCACCCACTCTTCAGTATCCAAAGTATCTCTTTTTTTTCCCCTTTATTTGAAACCAAGCAGATTCACTAGAAAAACTGAAGTTTGCCATGTTATTTTCTTGCGAGAGTTGCAGGGCCACCATTCAAGGCTATGGTAGCTTTGCAGCACAGGTAAGAGGATGTTCTCCCTTTCATACTTGTATATGCATAACCATTGATTCTACAAAGCCAAATTCCAACTAAATCAGTTTAAAGCCAATGTTATTTGAGAATTATCAATTTCCATCAAATTTCTTATATTTTGTCTGATTTGAGTGTAAAAGCCTCTTGCCATGTCACTTTAATTCTATTTCCATAGTAGGTTCAGTTGCACTGGGGCAAATCTGAAGTAATCTGGTGCATTTTGTTTCTTTGCCAGTACAAGTGACTCAAATCCTTGGAGATATTCCAGTTTTTCAGATTTTGGCCCAGAGAAGCTAGTTACAGCATGTGACATCAAAGAGGCGTTTGTGAAAAACTTTGTTAAATGGTCTATTTATGAACATTTCTGGCCATGTGTCATGTTTTCTGTAGGTTTCCCCCTCCTCCTATTTTATTACTAGGGACATTTGCCTGAAAACAGACTATTTGTTACTTAGCAAGTTCATTTGCTCCTGCTGCTTATTCCTCACTTGAAGTCACTCCTGTGATTGTGGCATCATAATTAGTTGCTCTGGAGATGATTATGATGTCACAGAGGACTGTGTGTTATATGGCTGCAAGTGATGAATAAGCAGCAGGAGCAGATGATCTCTCAAGCAATAAAGACCATGTCTTTATGAAAATATCCCTGGAAACAGAAAGGCTGAAATTCTATATTGAAGCAATGGAATAGTTTCTAGTATGTCAACACTTTCCACAAAATAGCAGTGTTTCTTTTAAGGGGAGAATGGTGTTGGAGGGGAGGGGTTGTGCCCTTCCTATCAGCTATGTGCATCACTTTAAAACTGCTTTTGAAGTACTTGGCCTTCACTTGTCCCTAGTGAATTACAGAGAGATTGAACGAGTCATACCTATCAATAAAAAGATGATGTATCCTACATAAAATAGTGCATTCATTTCTGATGGTCAGTGACCCCCTTTACTACCTCTCAGCCATCACAGGAAATAGTAAATTAAGTGGGCACTGACACACAACCTAAATCCCACCAGCCAGAAGGGTCTTTGCCAAAGGGGTGTCCTGCAGGCTGGGGTAGGCAGGATCCACACACACCCTGCCCTGTACCTGCCACAGAGGGTCCTCACACAGGACACTTCCTCACACAGAAAACTGTCTCCCAGCCAGGCACTTCTTGGTGTGGCAATCTTCTCCTGCAATCTTTCTGCTGGCACAGTGCCCTCAACTTTGCAGCTCTTCTTGGGTCTGCTCTGGGTCAAGGAAATAGTTCATCTCGCCCCTTTCCTTTTTCGCACTGTTTATTCTCACCTCTATCTTCTTCCCAGCTGTCTACAATGGACAGGAGGCAGGAAGACTGACTGCAGGTCACTTGCATAACAATAACTTACATAATACCTAAAAAAGAGACATTTCTACCAGACATAGCTGAAGGTAGCATGCCACCTTGTTTGCCTTCTGTTCACTTGGTTTTGACCCACCTGCATACTAGAGTTGCCCTCTCTAATCCTCTAAACCCCACAGGTATAATTCCCAGATAAGACCTTATCTCCATCACAGCATTTCAGTCTTTCCAAATGTCAAAGCTAATGAATTAGGCATTCCTAAAAAACTAGGTTTTAATTTATTGTTTAATACATTTGGTGTTGCTCATTTTATCTGATTGGTTAATCTAACTTAATCTAGTGGGACAAAAAAAATCTGCTTGGCGCCACAAAATACAAGGGAATGCTTTTCCTACTCTGACTACAAAGCCTGCTGTTTAATTGTACAAATATTTGTGGGTTTGGCTAAGGTGAGCACTAATTTGTTATTTTAGCAAAAAGCTTCAAATAATTTAGAACATGCTAAGAAAATATTCACTGCCTTTTTGCAAACAGCGATGTGTTAAATGTTTAAGAGAAGCTACCATGCTACTGAACGGACTTTGCAAGTAGACGCTTGCAAAAAAAAAATAAGCAAAATTTTCAGTGGTTATTTTCTGGAACGCTGAATAATACAGCTTGCAAGAACCTGCCTTGTGGGCAGACAGTCTCACTGTGTCCCTAGTTATTTATTTTAATTAGTGTTTTGGGCTTTTTCAACCTCTGACATGGGTTTTCGTTTCAGAGGGCTTTACCCTCCTAGTCTTCAACAAGAAAAGTGTCTGCTGCTGCAAAAATAAGAAAGGCAGTGATTGAGCATCTGCACAGTCCTGTCGCCAGGCAAATAGGGACCCACTGAATTCAGATAAATACCCCTGGCTCTTGAGGAGGGAAACTTCAATAAATCTCAGCTTCATCCTGATTACAGAGCATGCTGTAAGGGATCGTTTACAGAAACACTTGGTGAGATCGATAGCCACATGCCAGGAGAGTTTCTCTGGGAGCGCTTCCCTTGCTGGGCAGGGTGAGCCAGCAGCACCGTGGCTGCTGCTGAAGGGCTCTGTGAGTGCTGGGAGGCGTTGGGGCCGTGACATTCCGTGCAGGCTTCTCCTCCCACTCCTTGCATCAAGTCGTGGAGTTGCAACCCATCTGCCAGGATGCTTTTTGGCAGCCGTGAGGGGCCTCCAGGGAATTCTTCCTGAAATGTTTAAACCCTGGCATAAACTCCAAGCTCAGAAATCTCAGAAAACCCATGGCTTTAGGTGGACATGGAGCACACTTTATTTCCCCCCTCCACATGCCATGAGCTAAGTGCATGGATTTAAATGGCAGAGTATCCATTGAAAAAGAGAGAAAGGAATAAAAAAAAAAAAAAAAAAAAAAAGAAAAATATGAACATATTAGTAATGGCTAACTACCAGCCTCCAGAGCACGCTGGCCACAGTCCAAGCCTTCACTCTGCAAGGATGAGTGACAGTACTGGTGACAAGTTGCTGCTTTCCTCCTCCAACCATTACCCTCATGGAGGTGCAGCATTTCCACAGCTATTGCCTCTCTGGGCGTCAGGCTGCACCACCTTAGCCAAGGTCTAGCACCACTAGTCCCAGTCCCAGTGCTCCCCTCCACTTCTGCTGCTCACCTTACTTGCTACCTGTTGCTCTCACCGCCAGGTCTGCCACACAGCTCTCTGGGAGCCCTGTGCTGCCGGCATGTCCTCCACCAGGCCTTTGTTATGCTGAAGTGATTCTTCACACTGCTGCTTTAACTCCCTTAAGCTGGACTTCAGGGCTTCCTTTGCCTCCCTGCTCCCCGACGCTGCCAACATACGGCATCAGGCTGTGGTGGCATCTTCTCTAGGAGTCTCAAGGGAGTGAAGGTGTCCAAACTTTTCACAGAGTCCCTCCTTACCTCTACTGTGAGCTTTAATAGAAAGAACCTGTCTGGAGATTAAACCCATTGTTCTTTCCTTTTGAAGCCTCCAAGAAACAGTGAAAGAGCTCTCCCACCTCTGGGGTCTCATGGCTTTTTCTGAAGCTCTTCGCCAGAAACTGCTGCTGTGCTGTGGCCTTGGACCCCACCTTTCCACTGTAGCTGTTTGTTTGTTTGCTTGTTTTTGCCAAAAGCAGATAAAACACACATCAGTTTCTTTCCTGAGGGGAAAAAAGCAAAGAGATTATCAGAAATTCACTGTGGCTCATGTCAGCCATATTCAGGAGACACGAGTTTAAGTCTTTAGCTGGCTGGAAGAAGTTGCTGAAAACCCAAGCATGAACGACACGTTTCTAAGGTCTCTCTCTGTGGTACTGGAGGGAAAAGCACAGTCTGTGCACTGCTTTCTGGGCTTTCTGCTCAGATCAGCAGCAAGGTTTTAAGTGAAGCAGTGGCTGGTTGATTGAATATGATTGAAGCATATAAACTTCACCCAGCTGAAAAGGACATGGAGAGAAAGAGCTGATAGGTAAAGGAAGGGCAAAGAATTTGGGAATGACAAACTTCATCGTGAGGGGGATAAAACCACAGCTCAAACCAACTTAGGCATTCAAACATCCCCTTGACCAAATGCCTACCTCTAAACTGGGTTATCTGTCACCCACAACTAAAAGAACAGGGCCATCAGCTTCATATCTACAAGAGCTTTGCCTTTACTTGGCTCTGGGTCATACCTCTGTGCCGTGTGACTTGCCATCCTCTACAGACGCATGAGTGTGCCTGGAAACACTTCAAAACCATCCCTGACCTGGGACCACAGCAGAAATGATTGCTGCCCTTCATGCAGTAACCTGCACAGATGCCCAGACAGTTTTGAAAACTGTCTATTCACTAACTAGTGTTTGTGTCAGAGCACGGCAAGATGTACAACCTTGAACAAATGCCCTCTCTTCAAGAAAAGTTGGGGGGTTTTGTTGCTCCAAGTTAAACGGCATAAAACAAGGAGAATGTAGGTCCTGTCGATCCCCCCAACTGATATTTTTTACCTCCTGGAGGACACAGTAACTGCTGAGACTGCGGAAGTATTATCTTGCTTTCAGAGAGCTCTCTGATGAGGAATTCAGTGCTGTAGCTGTGGCACGGCACGAGACACGTGGTTGGGATGTAAAAAAGTGGAAAGTAGGGCCCAAAGAGCTAGAATGTCTGTGATGAAGCTCCTCCTTCAGCAAAATGGGAAGTGTTAAAGCTCTGAATATCAATCAGCACTTCCCACAGGCAGTGGGATTCACTGGCAGGATCTGCCGCTGTCTCTGAGACACTGAATCCTTTCCTTAAATTAAAATTGTGACCAACTAGAGGCAAGGCAAATTACTAAGGTAATCAAAAATGAGTGACATTGCTCTTGTAAAAGAAATCTACAAAGTAAAATTTACTGTAGGATGCACGAAAATTCCATCAGTTCTTTGTTTTATGTAAATGAACCCTCCGAACACTTGCAAATCACAGAAAATTGTAAAAATGCACCACAGAGTTCAAGTTTACAATTCAATAATAATAGTGTAGAGTATAATAATAATAATGTAATAGCAATAATAATAAACATCCACTGTTTTATTATAACTACAGATTGTGTCTGATTGAAAGTCATTAAAAGCGTATGTAAAAATATGGAATAAAAAAATCAAGTCATTTTTGCTTTAGCTGTTTATGTATAGTACACTTAGTTTCTCTAGAGCAAATCAGTGGAGAGAGGGGAGGAACAACAGGAAAACCCAAAATAATAAACAAACCATTTTTAAGACATGTTATAAAACTCCTGAGATTCAATTGTAAGGGCACTCTGTGCTAGAAGGATGACAGCAATTATCTTCCTGCAAAGAACAAGAGAAAAACAGGGACACTCTCCTGCAGTTCAAAATACTAGCTGTAATTTTCAATCTTCCTTTTTCTCTGTCCTCAAGAACTCAGATAAAGGAAGTGGCGTGCACTACCAGAGGAAAACGTACACAAATTATCCAGTCTTGGTCAATATTAGTGGCACAGACCAAAGGCCCATGGTCATTAAAAGGACATTCCACATAATGGTTTTGCCCATGCTTCACCTGTTCACACTCTGGAGCAGATCAGGGCCTGCAGGCTCCTGAATACTCTTAAGGAATTGTTGCAGAGGCTGTGGGAACACCTCACTGGTGTTCAGACAGATTGGTGGATTGCAGTTTACTGGTGGGCTTGGCTCTGGGACTGGTGCTCAGCAAAAGGAGGCATTGAAGCACATAACCAAGCAATACCATGGTATTGCTCCTGCAAGTTCTCCCTCCCTGTAGCTGATGCAGCTGGAAGAGTTTCTGGTTCTGCCCATGTTGGTGGCTGAGCAACATGATAGGTGGCATGCCAGAATGCAGCCTCTTTCACAGCCAAGTGGGTGGTGGCTTTGCTCTGACCAGCCTTCCTATAGTAGCAGTAAGGGAACTCATTCCTTTCCTCCTCCTGTTCCTCGTCTTGAATTTTTCTTCCCATTTTCAGATAATCCCCAGCGTTAGATTTAGGAGAGACTTGTTCGTGCATCCTGACCATCTTCCTGGAAAATTTGCTCCTTGTAATGTAGTGCCCAGCAGAGCTTGTGTTTTCCTTAAACAATGTGTTAGAAACTCGGAGGAGAAAAGAGCTGAGCAATTGTCATTGAAGTAGTAACATTAGCAGAAAGGATGTGTGGAAAAGCAAATGATTCTGGATTTTGAGCACACGAACCACTCTTAAACCTCAATCCCATTTTCTCATATTTCTGACTTAAACAAGACACAAGTGAAAACCAGAGGATACCACCAGATGTGGCTCACCTGGAATTTAAAATGAGAAGCATGTTTTGAAAGCTAAGAAATTTATAAGATATATTTCCCAATTTATAGTCCATCACTTTTTTATATATGCAAAAAAATAAACATTTCTCTTGGGCAACAATTCTACAGATTAGTACAGACAGAAGGAACTTTTAAAAATATTCAGCCTTGGTTTTCCATTTCCTATAATTATCCCAGGATTCTTAGCTATACCCTAGTTATACCCTAGGTATAGAATTAATACCCTAGGTACTAAAGTAGAATAATCCTCTCTATCCTTGCTGTCTGCACCCATCTAATTCTCCTGGGAAGAAAAGATGTTAATAAAATAGATGAACCATTGTCATTTTTTCCCCCAAAGCTTTAATAGAAAATGGAGGACAGCTGAAGGGCAAATGGAGATTCTTACTAATTCTATCATCTCTTTACACAACTCTTACCTTTTTCTCCAAGCTTTCGTAAGCTGTTGGCATTTTCCTCCCGGTTCTTACTGCCCTCAACATGAGTGTTATTGAACTTGGTCTGGTGTTTATACTTTAATATTATCATGAAAAATTACATTTACCCTGTGGACAACATTACAGCAGAGATGCTACTCAGTAGCTAGAGAGATCCCATACGAACCATTCGTTTCTGTCCTCTGGATCTCAAGGGAGTGTGAATGGATAGTTTCTTTCTGAATGCACTATGGTCCGATACGTGGAGTAACTTTTCTAAAGGAGAAAGCCTTTTGTACCTCTCTAGTCAGCCAGGTGTCATCTGCAGCTGTAAATAGGGAGAACTGTGGAGTACAGGCTGAAATGGGGTCCTACTAAAGCAGACGGATGAAAACTTTCCTTGTTTTTCTTCTTTGCTTTTTGTTTGATCAATCAGCTCTGCAAGATATGACATTGACACATTGATCAGTTTCCAGAACAGCTTGTGAATAAATCATTTACTTTTGACCACTCTCAATTATATCTTATCAACACTAGGTCACATAGTCTATCAAACATGTAACTTAAAATAATGGCAATGGTAATTTGGAACTGGCAAATGCAATGTTACAAAAGGTTAAATTTAAATTTCCCTGGGGTCAAAGGTATTTAAGGATAATCTAGGCACTGGTTTGAAATACAGCATAGTTAGCTACCAGATGAAAATTATTTTTCTTGCAGCAATTACCATGGTAGTCCCAGAAGGGGTTTGTTATGTTAAAACAGCCCTGGGACTCCAGAACTGTTCACAGGCAGGTTTTTAGGCTGCCTTGGAGGGCCTGCTGTTTGCTTTTGTTGGCAAGCATGACCTGTATGTTTATTTTATTCCTTCTTTACTTCACATGGTGAATTTTGTTCTCTGCATGTATGAGAGGATTACAAGCAATAGATGTTAAAGTTTCTGTTTACCTACAAGGCATGTACAAACAGAGGGCCTGATCCAAACCCTGTTATCATCAGTGGAAAGTTGAGTCATCGTCTCTGAAAGTCTAGCCACCTTTTTCGAGGTACCAAATACAAATATATGTTCTTCAAGCACCATGTTTGAAAATTTGAAAGATATTGTTTATGGGAAAAAAAAAGAAGAAACTGTCTTTTTTTTAATTTCCCCCTAGTTGGTGAGTACTTTTTTTTAAGGGCAACTTTCTGTTTGACTGAACTTGAGTTTTAAACTTATACAGCATCCAAGATTGTACCACAGCTGTGGCTGGAGACCAGTTTTCCCTGGAAGGATTTATGAAGATGTTCTTTCAGTGACTCCTAGCAAAGTGAGAGACAATTCTCTGGCCCACTCGCCCGTATGGCGGGTGTACTGCTCATAATGTGTATTTTTTGGGGAACATAAAGAAAGTAAAAAAATGTCATCATCTTATTTGCAAAGAAAAGAAGTAAGAAAAAACCATACAAGAAGGGGGTCAGCCCAACAGCAAGGGTGGAAAAGGAGCACGCTATATCATACATGCTATACAGCACGGAAATAAGTCTTCCCATGGTGCATAGGAGACCTCATCACATTCCTCTCCAGGGAGTCAGCAGGAGGTAAAGAGCGAAACAGCCTTTGTGTAACACATGAGCACATCCTGTAAAGAGCATATATAGATGGTGAATCTCTCTAAAACCTGATACTTAGCATGCTAAGCAAACAAACAAGCAGCTGAATACATGTAAATTAGATGAATGGCTTGGGTATAGGAGACAGGAACCTCGTAAGTCAAATGATTCCCAGCTTCCAGAAGGATTTGCATATAGCATAAGGAGGGACCTTCTGCAGATGCAGGTTTGCTAGCAGGGTGTGTGCCTGGGGAGCTGCGCCTTTGTGGAACTGGCTGATTGGAAGAACAAATTAATCGACTGGAAAAAAAAAATCCACTTTCAAAACTTCAAAATGCAAGTGCCTGGATGCAATGCGTTCATTATCTTGCCCTGTGTTAGTAGGTTCTACTTTTCTGGTTGAAGCACCTTGCTTTCCTGCTCAGATACTTTAAGTTAGCAATCAAACAGTATTTCCGACCAGTGGGAGCTATGAGAAAGAGGCAATTCCTGTGGCTGGGCACTGGAATGGGATGCAGTCCCTCAATCATTGCTTGCCTCTGTTGCTCATTTGTTAAACAAGAAAAAAAATTCCAGGTTGTTTGTAAGGTCTTCAGAGCAAGAGTTGCCCCTAATGTTTGTCAGCACAAGGCCTAGCATGCTAGATGACATGCTTGCTATGTGAATCTGCTACACAGACAGAAATAATAACCTTCAGGAGGAGGACTCTCTCACTGTACTTTTCTTTTCACAGAGTACTGAGTTGTATTCTGTTGATGCTGAGTCAAAAACATGCACTTTTCTTCCATATTCATTACTGTGCTATTTGGAAGGCTCAAGGACGTGAAGCGAACTTTAAGCTGAGAAGATGTTAACAGAATGTAGACATGAAAATCAGTGTTTCTGCCTCCATCTGTTTCTTGGGTCTCAAAAAACACAAGTGCCTCTGTAGCACAGTCAGTACAGTGACAACTTCTGGGCCCAGTGGGCAGACATTTTTCACATCCTTTTTTTCAGAAAGACTGCCAATACTAAAACCTTGTCACTGCCATTCGTAGTGCACTTTTAATTTAACACGTCAAGATAAAATTGTTTCAGCCCACTGCCCAGCACTTGCCACCACGACTACTGATCTGAAGCAGCACTCTCAAGCATACAGAAAACTGGGGAGAGAGCCTGCAAAATGGGAAAAAAACCCAAAAAACCAAAAAAAAACACCCAAAAAACCAAACCAAAACCAGAGCAGGTTAAATTGGTGTTCTAACACAACTTAGTGAGCTAGACATTATGACCCCAGTCTTTTGGTCTTTCACATGCTCATTTGATAACCAGGATAGATCATACAGCTCCAGTGCGGACAGAAAAAGAGGGAGGGAAGATTGAGAAGGTGGATGTACAGCTGTTAGGGTACCATGGTGCCATGTCAGTCACCCAGTAACCTCAAATCTCCATCCCTACATAGATCAGTGCCTGTTACAAAGAAATGTCCATATCCGAAAGCTAATTTATTGCTGTCCAGCTTTTTTCCGAGATGTTCTCTGGAGGCTTGGAAGCAATCCTGCTGAACTAAGTGACTTCCTCCTTACTCCTCTATCTGAGCTAGTTTGCATTGCTGAGAAGTCCTTCAGATACTTGAGTACACAGTCTCATCATCATGCTGAGATGTTGTCCACTTGGGCAATCTTCTGGCACTGAGCCACCTCCACCATGCAGAAGGCCTGATAAAACTGAGAAATTGAGCTTGGCTTAGAGAAGGCTCTGGGGTTTTTGCCAGACCTGCCACCATCACAGCTTGGGTCAGCCTTAAACTTGCTCTAAATTGTAATAAAAACCATTCGGACTGAAGCTGTAGCATCAAGTTAGCAGTGATTTCACTACAGCTCAGCTCTGTTTTGCTGAGGTATCATCACAGGGTGGACAGAGGAGCCAGAGTGGACATGCAATTTATTACTAGACAAGACAGATGATGAACAGTTTATAACTTATCAAGTGGGTTCTACACAATCCTTTGATCTGTGTTACCTACTCTATTGTTAACACCTGTGCAATGCTCAATAAAACACTCCCACAAGCCCTTTTTGGTATCTCCAATGTGCAGTCTGTTATATTTGCCGTCGATGATGCACTGCATAACTCATTTAGAGGGCCATGTGAAGTGTTCATGAATGACAAATTAAGATTTAGTTCAAACATCCCTGATGGGGTCTTGGTGCATTTACCAGGTTTATAGATCTCTTTCCTGAGAATGTACCTTATGAAGTTGCATTTGTGGGTTGTTTATTCAATGAACAAAGTGATCCATTATTTTTTTGTCACTGTTTTAGACATGAATGGAAGGTAGGGAAATGAGTCCTGTAAACATCTCTTCTTTCTGATTTTCACAGGAGTGAAAGTTGAAGTACAGCAAACGGCATAGTCTGTTCAGGATTGCAAACTGAAGCAGAAGAACACATGATCATGTGCATTTAATTGTGTCCTACTTCTTCCATCTTGGGAATTTGGAGAAGCAAAATTTTTCTAAAAATCTTTGGTTGATAAATTGTGGTACGGGAAAATGGAACACAAAATTTTAAATGGAGAAAAATTAGTTTTAGTTTTAGTTATTCCAGGAGTTGTGAATGGTGATGGGAAGAAAAGATTACACCTCCACCCCCTTCTCTGAGAAATTCTCTGGAGTTTCTGTTGCTGTCCAGTGTGGAAAGTAATTTAGTGTTTCCAGACCAGAAGGCAAAAATCTGTCTGTCTCATAAAAGCCTCTCATTCTTGATAAACTTCTATTACCATTTTGAAGACCAAGTAGGTTTTGATAATATGCCTCTGGCTTCTGTTAGCATCAAAATCTTCTGATTTTTCTCTATTGATATCTGGATTTTTGCTAGTATTAAACATCAGTCACTAAAGAGTACAGTGGGAAACGAGATTTAGTTTGCAATGTCACTGTGAATGTTTGGGGTTTTTTTCAGCCAGAACGTCATGCACCTTTGTTAGAGGCCACCAACCACAACTCTTATGAATTCACTCACAGTCTAGCTATCAAATAATTCTTTAAACTAGAACAAAGAAAAGATTTATTGAAAGTTCTCAGTCCCAGAGAGGCCGATGAACACAAGCAAGATGAAAAAAGAATTAGAGGCTTTAATTCTGTGTGGACAAGCAAGACACTTTGCAGAAGTCCAGAAGAAGCTGAGGAGAGATCCATGTTCTTTCACCACTGCTGTGTACCACGTTTCTGAAGAAAACTTCTGTATTTGGATCAATTTTCCATGGATGGCCTCAAGGACTTGAAAATCCTTTACAAAGTCATTTCCTTTGGAAAAAGAGAGAAAGACGAAGCTTTCCAGGCCCCTTCTTGCCCCACTGAAGGGTAAGTACTTACTCTTGAGTGCTGTGGGAATAAATGTGCCTCTGTATGTACAGAGCACAGGCTGCAATAGCACTGGGATTGCTCTGAAGGTTGTGTATTTCACATACACTCTGCACTTCAGGCTTGGCAAGATCCAGTCATTTTCCCTACTTCCCTTTCCGGTACAGACACAAAATATTCATTGATGTGGGTAAAGATGTGTCGGGAGGCAACGTGTTCACTCCCTTTGCCACGGGGAGTTGTTCTGAAAAGTTGTTAGTCTCTGGTAGCTTAGCTGATTCCTTTCCCTGTGTGTTGCAGGAGCATCCAGAAAAGCTTACAAGATACTTAGGGTAAAACCCTTTCCATTTGCAGCATAATCACGTCTGGCTCAGGCAAATTCACTGGATTTAATGTGGTAAAAAAGAAACTTCCTTTTCCGAGCTCTCGCTCTCTCTCAAAACAGATTGATCAATAGAGCAACACAGTAAGAGTGAAGACCTGTTTTCAAAGAGGAAAATATCTTGTGAATAAGCCACTGGCCTGAAACTCAAGAAAATGTCTTTGCTTATCACATGTTTGCTGACAGAGAATCCTTGCAAAATGCTGGATTTCCAAGAACAGATTGCTGAACTCCTACTTTCATCTCAGGAAAACTGCAGCCAATAAATCATAAAACCAGAATTACAGAGACTTTGTTTTGGGGTAAAATCAAAACTAGAATTAAACATTCCACTTTCAGAAGATAAACCTCTAATCCTGGACTATTGAGCCAGTGAGCCATAGCCAATAAATAAATTTCACCACTAAAAATAAAGGGCAAATTATTTGGCCCTATTGAGCTGTCAGAGTTTTTCCCTTTTATGCACTGTTCCTATAGAGCCCCAGATCCAGAGGGGTCTGTGCTCAGATTGTTCTCATACTCTGTTTGTTCTCCCCCGAGCTCCTGACAGTTTAAGGCATCATCAGGATGAATGCTTAAGAGCAAAACTTTACTCTTTGCTACTGATGAAATTCAAGGGTCGGGTAACGCCAGTCTCATTCCAGACAATACTGGAATGAAGCATTTTGAAATACTGTGTGCTTCAAACCCTTTCTGCTTCTTGTTAAAAGAAAGGTGAAGGACAATAACACTAAGAAGACAAAGGACATAGAAGCCTGTATTTACATAATTTACTATTTACATAACTTGGAATTTGAATTTGGTCTGCACTCAGGAAGGATTTTTTTCCCTATGTAAGCTTGTTACAAAATTGGGAGGAATTTTGCTTTCCTGCTATTACGATATAGCTTTATCCAGAAGTATGTCTTTTCAGAAATGCACTCACAGCTGGCTAGTGTACTGGTGATATCCCTGTCCTCTCCTGATCTCCCTTTGTGACACATTACAATTTTGTGGATGTTGTCTTTAAATAAGGGTAGAGAATACAGGGAAAGGCTTTGCAGGTTGTGAAACACAAAATGGATGTTCTGTGACCACTTGCCAGACAAAATGTCTCCCAGAGGTTCCTGTGACTATGGGGAAATTACGTCCGACACTCCTATGCAGCCTTTAAAAAGAAATTTTGAAATTTAAATATTACTTTGTTTTCCATAATTGCAGCAAACAGCTGTGATCAACATTCAAGTAGACCAAAGAAAAAGATCTTTCAGTCTTAACATTTTTCCTAACAAGTTAACTATCTGTGACAAATTTCAGATATGTACTACTCCAGTCCTCTCTATTAGAATTCATTCCATGCTGTGGATTTTAAACTTACGCTGTCAAATTTAGTCATATTGTATTTTACGAGAGATTTGGTGCTTGTTTGCTTCATTCTTCCAAGTCAGGCTCATTCATTCTTGGAGATAGCCTCTTCCATCAAAAAAGGAAAGGAGTGTGAACTTTTTGTAGTAGGGGTCTCTTAGGCATCACTTTGAAGGCAGATGCAGCAAGAAATTTAAAATTACATAGGAAAAAATAAAGAGTCTTTGATGATTCTTCTTAATAAAACAAAATGGCTTGGTTCCAAGTCTGCAAAAACTCAAGTTTTGAAAGGTCTGTATTCTGAGCCTTCTGTGTTCCAGCCCCTCACAAACACGGAGCCCAGAGTGATGATCCACTGCAAAATACTCATTTCTGGGAACAGGAAAGATAGGTGCCTCTGATGAGAGCTGTATGAAACCCAAAAACCTTTCCTGCAGTGGAGTGATTGCTTAATATCCTACTAAATTATACTCCTGCCTCTGAGTACGACTATTAGAAGTGATCCTTAAAGATATTTGGAGACTATGGTTTACGTGTAAAGCAAACAGATTGCATTTGTAACATTTAACACACAATAACGATAATAAAACACACTGACGTGGGTTTTCTCTGTAAACAGTCTCTTCTGAAGATAGAGCCAGTGAAATGTTTTGAGAACTTTGACATTTATAGCTGTATTTATAATCTCTTTTGGATCATTTCCTCATGGAATCACATGTTTGTGTATTTTAAATTCTCTGGAGAAATAAAAATGTTTAAACAAAATAATGATGTGATAGGCACTTTATGAGGGCTTGTTCAACACACGCACATGTACAAGCAAGGCTGGGTTTGTTCTGAAGTCAGTGAGTGGGAGTTTTGGAAGTGGGTATCAAGGAGAGAGCCTCTTCACTGGAATGATTAAAAAGAGAGGAAAAAAGCAAGTATACCCAGGCCTGCCACGGAAGATGGGACTCGCCATCTGAGAAGTAACATGGCAGTTGTTACGCTTGCTGTACCAATATGAAAAAGAGGTATAAGGAAAGGAGATACACTTGTGTTCATATGCATACATATGCCTCGACATGTGTAAATGAATTCACACTGGCACACATCACATAGGCACTTGTATTAGTGCGTAATTCACAGTAGATAATTTATTTGCCAGTCTTTCTACTAATGGCATATACGTGAGCAGACTGCTTTTTTCTAAATGTGACTCTCATATCGCAGAATAAGAGGAGGCTTTTACTGTATAGTGAGAGCACAAGTATTTACGATGAATATTTGACACTGGATGTTCAAATTCTAGTTGTGTCCCTTCACTGTTACGGACCACAAAAATAATGTGGTTTTTCCCTGTTTCTACATCAATGCCATCATAGTAAAAAGTAAAAATATTTGTTTCACAGAAAAAAAAATTGACAACTATTTCTGAGGCGAAAGTACAGATGAATAGGATTAGACTTGTATAAGTTGGGTATATTTTTCCTGGGCACCCTGACCTTGCTTAAGGCATTATTCAGCTACATGGTTAGATTGTCACTCGTGTTCCTCAACCCACAAGAAAGAAATTAGTCATTACAGCAGGAGACAGAGAAATTGCCTGCCCGAATTCAGGAAGAAAAAGCCCTGGGAGGCCTGTGCCAGTATCGCCTTCAGCATAACTGTGTCTTCACAACCCAGACCCGTATCGCCTGTAGAGTCTGGTGGAGGGGGATTGAATGCCACATTCCAACAGCAATCACATATCTCAGTTCTTCCAAAGTGCTAAAAAATTGTATAAGCACAGAGAAGCAAGTTCATTTTTAAACTCAAGCAAACGCTCACCCGGAATGTTTTACAATGCTCAGTTTAGCTTTCTCTTCTATTTTTTTTCATATTCAAACAGTATCACAAGCGTGTCAGGAGTGTTTCTAAAAAGAAAAGAAGATACAAAGAGCTTGTGAGCCCTGGAAATTTTTTTCTATGTCAGCTTCAAAATTCTCACCAAAGCTGTGTAAGAAGCTTGCTAGAACAGCACCAGATGCTCAAGTGTCTTCGCTAGTTGGAAAATGATAGCAATTCAGGAGCTACACGTAGCTCCCATTGAAGTCAGTGATATCAGATCCCCACTGATATAAGGAGTCACTGGATGAAACCCCATCTTTGTTAAATAAGTTTCCCTGTCTACCAACTAGACCAAAAAAAAGCAGATATGGTTAAAAATAGAGGCTGTTCCAGAAAGAATACTGAGTTTTTCAAGTCTAATAGATGCTCTTATAATAGAGATCTTTTCTTGTGGGGATTTCACAATACTTGGAAAGACAGAACTGTTTGCAACTCTTCCCTGAAAAATAAAAAACTCAACTCTTCTTTCTCTCAAATGTTGATTTTGCTCTTGTTCCTAGCAGCAAATACGTATTGTGTTCTGTGGTATCTAGTGAAACCCAGGAAAACCTCACACAGCAGAGGTAAAGCACACAGATTCTGGGACAAAACATGTCATTATTTAGCATATTACTGCCTGAATATGTCTTAAAAGATGAGAATTGCTTTAGCCTTGGCTTGTGGATGAAGAAGAATTGTCACTAAGAAGTAGTTCAAGGGATGGAGTGACTTAAGCAGAGATCTCTGGGGAAGGGAAGAGAAAGCAGAGGGTAGAAGACTAGCATATAAAACTCATGTAAATAAAGCACTGACCTTTACTTGTGACACTGTTTCAAGTCCAGCTTTCTCTCTTAAGTAGAAGTAGACAAAGGCTGTTGGAGAGGTTTATTCCCCTGTGACTTGTGTTAGGCCCATCAGACATCCCAAGGGAAATGATTTGAAAGGTCACAACATAGCTGCTGGCTATCTTTTAGCTGTGGAAGGGCCTCCAAACTTCACTTATTTATAGAGTCCTCCTGACGATTGAAAACTATCATTTGTTGTTGTTATTTGTTGTTGTTTTGACCTCCTAATAAGTTCTCATCTGGGTTCCAGAGTGTTTAAAGACTAGGGAATTCCATACTGAGCCAGAATGAGCAAGAAGATAGCTTTTGACAATTGCTTGTCAGCTATATCTTTCTAAGTACTTTTTTTGCAGTCTGTAAAAAGAAGCCATATTCCTCCTCTAAACTACTCTGCTGCCACACTACGTGTATTCAGTTAGTCAAGTTCCCAGTTACTCCTTAGAAAATAGACCCAGAATTTTATAACAGATTAGAAAATCCCACTGTAGTTCTCAGAAAACTGTAGGAACTGTAATTGTGTAAACAATGTCTAGGTAAGAAAAGTAATTCCTGTGACTCATGAAGACTGTGAGATATTTAATATTTTTAGATGGCACACCACAGACTTTAAAGAAGCCACTGAAAAGGTATTTTCTGAATTCTTTTCTCCTTCTCACCATGCGTCAGATTTATTTTTTCCCTTGTGTATTTTCCCTCTTACCATTCTTTCTCCCATTGCATTCATGTGCCTACATCCTTCTTTTCCTTCTCCTTATGTGTTCATCCACACCAAGGATCTACCACAATAAATTATGTATTTTTGGCGGAGAACATGTAGTAGGCTAAAAAAAAGATGTGTTCCTTTGTTTTTTCTTCTGGCCAGGTCTACCTGTGCTGAGTGACTCGGAGATCAAAACCCCAAAACACTTTCTATAAGCCACAAACTGTATGCAGTTTTTATTAGAGATGTAAAATGTCTCAGTATTGCAAACTCGATTCTCCAACCCCATCCCTGACCAGAAGAAAATATCCCAACCTTTTTTAACTAGAATATATCTACTTAAGTGTATCATAAATGACTGAACTAAGTGAATCAATAAGCAAGGGGAGTTTTCATTTATGGATAGAAAGAACTAATCGGTAGTAATATGATTGTTCTCTGTATAAAATGGGCAAGGTATAGAGTGCTGCTGTGGAGATGTAGGCAGCATTAGTCACTGTCAATATTCTCAGAGAGTTCTACTCATTGTGATGAAGCTTTATAAATCTTTGTCATGTCTTCAGTGCAATAGACACACAAATCTACTTACAGTTCAGGTAACATATTAACATAAATAGCCAAGTACCAAATAGGATATCTGACAATTTCCTTTCAGGGATGAGGGTTAGATTATTAGGTGATATTGTGTATTATCTTCTGGTTTTTTCTTCAATGATCAGGGTATATAAGGAAGAAAAGCAGATTTAAGAGATACTCGCGGATGGAATTAAAAGTAGATTAAACAGTAAAACAATATGCATCATTTAAATATGAAGATCATGTCTCCCATTTATTAGAGGTGCTACTCACCTGAATCCTTTCTGAAAGTTATTCAAATAACATGCTTTTTACTGAAAGATATTTATTGTATCCAGGTTGATCACACTCTTATGAGTCCATTCCGGGTCTGATCCTCTTTAGTTGCCAACTGAAATAAACCTATTGACATTATATAATTTCACACAAACTGATGCTTTGGTCCCTTCTCATCCAGGGCTTGGATGCAGTTGTCTCTTTTATTTCTACACCAATCATGTCAGCATCTAGGAACAGATCCCCAAGAGGTATAGGAAAATAACTGGTCTGGTCTAAGCTATTTTCGAGTCATATTGCAGAAGATTAGATTTGGGTCCAATTAGTAACAGTCACAAGTGCTGTAAAACCCACCTACAGTGTCAGTTCAGGGCTGAGACCGGCCCCTGTTTTACATTGGCATGTTGTTTGGCTAGTATAATCTCTTTCTCTCTCCCCTCTCCAACTCTTGTCTTTTCAGGCAATGCTACTCACACCTTACACATCATGAAATGTCATCAATGGGGCACTTGTCACCACGAAAAGAAGATGAGCTAGTAAGTCAATAAATTCTTTTCAGGGTATAGTAAGTGTCTGGCCCCATCTGTCAACAGCACACAGTGTATATTTCTGAGTTCCTTTTCATTGCAAAATATTATTTTAGCAGATGTTCCCAGAGGCAGAACGATTTGACCCATTGTCCCAACAGGCCTGGTATAAAGACATAAGATGATGAAGACACATGGGCCTAGAAAAGTAAATCTAGCTAGACATTGTGATTGTTTTCTGGGAGGGGGGAAAACAAGTAAAAACAAAATAACAAACAAACAAAAAAGCCCCCACTCCTCAAATATTTTCTTCACTATGATCCTTTAATATTTGAGGCCAATGTATCGGGAAGCAGCTATTTCATCCAGGACTTAAATAAGATGCAGTGATAAATAACCAGAGTAACTGTGCAGTGAATACATCAAACTGTGTGCATGCAGAAGAGACATGGAGAGAAAAAAAAAGTGTGTTTGTACAATTATACTTATGCCCAAAAGTAATTATTGAGTGGCCTGCACTCTGGTCTTGAGGACAAAAATAATCATGTATTTTCCCATAAAAATAACAAGGTAATTACTATGTAAACACTGTGTCTCTACATGGCAATTATTGCAGGCCAGGTTTTGCTCCCCCTATTCATACTGACTACTGCTACCAGGTGAACTGGCCCCCACCTCCTTGTACCATAGAGATAATTTGGAAACTCTGTACTGAGTATGAGTAAAGGTGACAGCCTTGTGTAATTAAATGGTCAGTGAGCAATTATTATGTGAATAAGCATAATGGAACACTGCAAAAAGATCTCTAAGCAGAGGACCAAATATATTTAAATATTGCATTATTAGAGTCAACCTGTCCTGCTTCCGTTGTCAGTAAAAATATTTCCTTGCACCATTTTTTTGTTCTATTTCTATGCCTCTTTTAAACAATTCTTGGGTTAAAGAGCAGAACCATAACAAAACCACAGAAGCCGAAGGTGCATGAGAAGGGGTACATTCATCTCTTCACAACTCTGTTGAGCAGGTACATGTATGCTGGTAGAGTCATCTCTGAGCCAAAGCCAACTCTGTGCCAGGAGCAGGAGGAGCACTAGCCAGCAGAGGTGGGTGGCCTGCAAAATTTTGGATTCCAGTCTGATTTCTGAGAGCTGTTCCAACTGCTATGTGTCTTGGTTACCCAGCCACAAGATCAGAATACTTTTATTTTCTTTTTTGTCTGGGATGCTATGAGAGTGAGATCCATTGCTTAAATGTCAAACACTGAGGACCTGCAGGGACAAGGATGTCATCCATAGAAAGATTTTTCCTTCTCCTCAGTGAGACTCGTATGTATTCTTTTGAGATTTTCAACGCTTGAGTAAATACTGTTCCTCTGGTTTTATCTGATTGCATTTGAAAATCTCAAAGCACTGTGAGAACTTCAATGATCTTGGCGATACTGTTCCTGCTCTTGTTAAAATCAATAGCAACACACCCTTTGACATCAGTAGCACCACAGTCATGCCACAGGCTTAATAATATGTTGAGGAGGAAGGTATATATCTCATGTTTTTTCCAGTCAAAAAAAATAACATGTTTTTCCTTAGGAGCAACAGGATAGGAGCAACAGGATTGGAGAAGCTTCTTGGAGATCGATTATGTTGCTACCAAAGCAAGCGGAATTGCACCTCTTGATGACAGCGGTATGCCTGAATCACCACCCTCTACTCCCTGTGCTGGCGTATGCAACAGTGGTCAGTTGTCATAGAAGACAAAATAAGGAAAGAACAGGCCAAAAATTTCTGAGTATAGAACTGATACATTGTAGTATCTAATTGACAAACTGTCCTAAAAGGTGTTCGTGTTTTCTGAAGCATTCTGTCACATGACCATTGTCAGGCTTATTATAAATGTAATCCACCAGCACCTAATTGGTATTCCAATATCTTTGAGCTGTGACCTAGAAAGAGCAGAGCAGAAGAAAGTAGTAAAAAAAAAAAAAAATCTTGTCATGGTCCTAAAATGTTAGGGCAAATGCCTGTTCCTATACTGTACATGCATAAACAGCTCTTTCTCAGCTGCGATTTAATGTTGCTATACCTTTGATTGCAATTACATTGAATCACATTGCAACAAATCTTTGTAATGCCAATCCCATCTTTCCACCTCATTGACAGCTCTGGAGATGCATCTGAAATTCATAGTAGCCTCATAGCCTATGGCAAGAGAAATCCATGCTGCTAAAATTTTATTTTAGAATTCAAGCTGGTTTCTCTCAGCCTAGGATGCTCTGGTTTTAATCTTTTGCTGCCTAGCACAGTGTATCAAAATAACCAGCCAATATTGTTAAACTGTCAGGGGTCCTCACTGCCGCTGAATTTTACCAGTATAAATAAATATTGCAACTTAAGGAAAAAAAGCATCTCTCTGGACAGAATTTTTAACATTAATAGAATTAAGAGGAGAGTGAAATCGTATATAAACTTCAACTTGACAACAGCCTTGTCCTTTCCTTTTTTGTTTTATTTTTTTTTTTTACAGAAAGAAAAGGCTTGAGTGGAATATTCAGGCTGATTTACTGCTCAGGCTGATAGGGACTCCAGGCTGGATCCCAAAATTTGAACACCGTTCAAAGGGAGAGATATTTAAAAATCCCAGAAAAAGAGATATTTCCAAATTAATGGCATTGCCCAAATGCCTTGGCTCCTTGCACCCCACCAGGAAGGTTTATTATTTTCTGGTAAAATGTTGCTTGAATGGGGAGTGGTAGTCAGTGATGCGTCAGTGCTGCTCTTTGAAGACATTAAAAAGCTGAATGCACAACAAAGAACAGATGTTCCAGCATGCTTTATTTATGCACCCATCAGCAATCTTCCAATGACCACAAAACACAAGCTTTTTTTTTTTTTCTTTTCACTCCTCACAATATTATTTTCTGATCAACTCACACTCAATTTTTCCTCCAGCTGAAGTCTTACTTGAACTGGGGGGGGTGTGTGTGTGTGCGTGCACGCGTTTGTGTGCGGGTGTGTGCCTGTGTGTGCGCGTGTGCCTGTGCATGAGCGTGTGTGTGTGCTTGAAAGTCTGCCTCCATCAAAAGCAGGCTTCTATTGAACTGTCGAACAGGTGTGGATTCTGCAATTAGATCACATTTCAGAGAGAGAGAGACACTGAGGGTAATAATGGCGGTGAATTCTTCATAGTCAGATGCAGCACCATAGCGACCAGTAACAATGAAGAATAATAGGTATTAGTATTAGGGTGATTATTTTTAGTTTATAGAATCATTTGATTGAATACTGCCATAAGGCACCGTTAACGTGTGCACAGCGCTTGCCAGCTGTAGAGCAAACTTGTTTTACTGGCACTTATCTGAAATTCTCATCTCTCCCCCACCCTCTCTGCTCACAATTGGAATGAAAGTAGCGATTAGGAAGTGAGATGTAATGCAGATTAAATGTTATGATGGACTAAGATCCTGATAGGTTATTAAAACTCACTTGCATTTGGTGTTTTAAAGGCATAGTGTTTGCATATTTTTCTACCAGTCTACATCTTTTGGAGATGAAACAAAGGGAACGTTTTAAAAATCCACTCATAACCAGGAGGCTTTTTAATAGTGAGTTTCCAAATTTATGACCTTCCTGTGTATGTTTTACACCTGTGTGTTGTAAATATATATTAAGTATGGAGCAACTGTGTTACCAGCAACCATGGATCAGATTTAAACAGAGCTCAGGCCTCTGCACTGCAGTGGGCCAGATCCTCAGCTGATGTAACCTGGCATCTCTCCACTGAACTCAGAGGTGCTACATAAAGTTGTACCAACAGAGGATCTGCAGCGAGGGGAGAATGACAGCCTTAATTTGGAATTTGCCTGCATCTGTTGATATAAATCAGAGGCCTAACATTATTGTCACATAATATTCTGGTGTAGCAGAGGTGCTGTGAATTTTTAAACACAAAGAGAACTGTTGATCTATTGTTCCTCTCCCACCCTCCTCCCTCTCTACTTTCGTCTGGCATTATAAGGAAACAAGAATATTGCAGTGTTGGACAACATGGAAAATTCTGATCTTTATTCTTAATAGATCTTGATATAGATGATTTGTTTTCTCCTTAGGCACAGAACCTGGTTGTTTAGAGACCCTCAGAAGAAACATAGTTCTTCCTTTGATGTCACCTGACATAATAAATATGCCATTATTCCTTCTACAATAATAATTGCTATTAACAACAGTAGTAGAAGTAGGAGTATTTGATAATATCAAAAAAGCATGCTCATGGCTTCATCAGAGAGGTGAATGTTGTAATCTATTTCTTGTAGACTAAGTAGATAAAGACTAAGTCTCACTCAAAGACTTAGCACGCACTATGCAAATATCACATTCCAATTTCAGTTCTCTTTTGTTGTTAATTAAAATTATTTTTTCAAAAACCATTAAAATTGTTTTTTAAAATGCCTTCAATGTTAGATCATGGTTGTTTTATTTGCGTTTGAGCCAAGGAAGCAAGAAGGGCATTATTACTTTTTTCCTTGACGTTATGACAGTGTCTATGCAGATGTTGCAATACCAACTTTTCTGTATGATTCTGATTTGCAATCATACTGTGCATTGACACACTGTTCCATTTATTCATCTGATTGAATACTGCCACAAGGCACAGCTAACGTATGTTAACAGTGCACAGTATGCATAGCCTAGTTCTCTTACTTCACAAAAATGCTAGGAAATACAACAGTGGGTAGAAACTAAAAACCACGCTCTGAATTTTGGCAGAGGTTGGCGTAAAAACACCTCCAAAAGTTACATCCTGTGATGTAAATCTCAGTATGCCTTACACAAGTCACAGAAACAGCAAGGGGAATCTGTAGCGTATGCACGCACACATAGTGTGCACTGACACTGTAATAAAACCACTATTGAAAATAGCATTTCACATGTGTCTCAGTTTCTTTCTGTATACAAACCATTCAGGTTTTTTTCTGTTAATATTTTCACAGGTTTTTGTTTCAGTATTTGGGTTGATGGTTTGAAAAGCACAGTGCTAACTCCACTACGGTTTTTTTTTCTTTACACTCCTCAAAAATATGCCATAGCAATTTAATATGCTTTAAAATTTCAGTGCTGATGAGGAGTTGCATGCCATTTTTTAGCCCACTGAACAAAAGGCTTACTGAGTCACACATAGCCTATTCAAATAGGAAATGCAGATGCCTGCTAATTTATCTTCTCACATAAATTCCGTTTACCAATCCATACAAGAATTGCCCCCATGTCTTTGTAGTACTGCAACAAGAACGGATGCTGTCACTCAGGGGGGACGTGTGACCATTAGTGCCACCACCTTGGGGAGCTCTTTAGCATACTGTCCTCCACTGCTGTAATTAAAACTAACAAGAGCAGTCTACAAAGGAAAATAAGAAAATACAAAGAGAGAAACCTGCATATTACAGCTTGCAGCAAGCTGGAGAAAGAAAGTTGGGGAAACATTCCTATACATTCCCAATATGCGGAGGAAAGCCAGATTTCTACAGAGGTCACCAGTGAGAAGAAAAATAAATACACAGACAAGACAGACCACTCACTACACAGGAAGATTATTCCCAAACCATTAGTTTGAGGACACATTGGTTAGAGAAAAATATCCATTTCTTAAAGGAAAAGGAGAGGAGTGCTTTTGCACTGGGAGGAATAAATAGAATCAAAATTCCAGTATTTCTTCACTTCTGTCAAAAGGGGATGCTAAAGAAGAAATTAGATATAAGAACTAGGGTGGGGCACTTTCCCCTGGGAACAGTTTAGCTACCAAATATACAGTTTGAGGTTGACCACAGCTACCCACGCATTTATTTTAAATTCAGTGAATAGTTTCAGTTATAGAAAGACTCAAAAATAGAAGATGAAGTAAAAGCTCTTAAGACACACAGTTTTAAAAACCAATATTATGCAGTTCTGCTTGGAACGTTTTGCTTTAAAATTAGTGAATGACAGTTCTAATGGATCAAAAATGCACAAAATAAAGAGAAAATTTATCTTGGATTAAAATGAGGCATTTTTTATATTCCAGTTCATACTTAATGAAGGGAGAACACATCTGCATCTGGTCAACTGGAAATAGATTTTTACTCCTGGTTTTGCAACTCAGTCTCTGAATCCAAACTCAATTCTTTGCTTATGATTTGACTTAAAGGCACATGCTTAATGCAGCACATAGACTTTCAGAAATGCCCAGCTCCCAGATCTCCTTGACTAAGTGGTTATGGCTTCACCTTTGAAAGCAGAGGATGGGTGCAAGAGCTGACGGGCATGAGAAGACAATTGGCTGCTTGTGTTTGCGCAGCTTAATGAGAGACCCTATTCCACTGCCATGGTAGGCAGGAGGATCTTCAAGGCCAGAAAGCAGCAATGGAGCAACAAGCTTCTGAAAGCTACAGTTCTGCTTAGCTAAATCTTCCATTTCCACCTTATTCTGTCAAAACATCTTTGGGATTCGGCAGGGGCACCGTGATTATGGGATTAGTAGGGAGTACCTTTGAGAAACGGTGTTCTATATAGAACAGGTGATATTTCCCCTCTAGTGATAGGACACCTAACCCCCATATCTTCTTGCAGATCTAGTTCTCACAGTGGTTTTTCACCACAGTCTGATATATAAAAGCAGATGGATAAGTCTGTAAAGAGTTCACGTGGAGGAAATGGAAGCACTTGAAGGATGAATGACTTATGACAGGCACTTAAGATCTTGGCTGATTTAAAGAAACTTGTCATAAGCCAGATCCCTGAGAACCACTGGGCTGTCATCACTGTCATCATGGTCAAGAGAGTGCTGGGCTTTCAGCACTCTCTGGATCCAATTTGTATATGTTTGGGCAGCAACGTATATTTATATAGCACAGGGTAGAAGGAAGGCAGCTGAACACCAGCATCTCTTCAGCACCAATGCCTTGTACCACTGTCCAAAGCTCAATAACAGCATGAAAATGCAACTGGTGGTGGTGATGCACAAAGGACATGTGGAGCAAGAGAGGGAAGGAGCTGGCTACTGAAAGATTAGCAGATTTCATGAGATGATGTGTTTTCAGCATTACACCGTCCTCAATACCAGTTTAGGGTATCTGGACAGGAATACGGAGCCAGACCTCACTGCAGAGGGTCCCTAAGGAATATGGGGAAAAAGGAGAGATGTATGGGGAGCGCACTATGGCACAGGTCAGGATGCCTGTGGCCACAATGGAGCTAAATTTTCACTAGAATTTCACCTCTTCACCTCTATTTGCTGTATTTTAAAATAATCCCTTTAAAAAAATAAAGAGAAAGGGTCCCATAATTCTAGAAATACATGTATTTGTTAACTGTTTCACTTTTTGTTTTTTAATGGAAATGTATGAAAGTGGAAAAGAGAGGCTGCCATGATGTTTTTTCTTGATGGAAAATAGCATTGTTTGATAAGCCTCATTGCTTTGCTGGTGCTTGGAAAATTAATTCCTTCTAACTCACAGATGAGTTGACCTTTGGCTGAACCAGTCTGCTGTCATTTTGGGACTCCATTTTTCATTTATTTCAGGACAAATTCTACCATCTTTACTTCTGTTGCAGAGTGCTTTACCTCTCATGATGTCCCATCAAAAATACACTACTTAAAGCCAGGACTGGCTGGACTTCCTAGTTGTTATTTTGAGAAAACACTGCTTAAATTGATGAGCACTTACATTCTTCTTCTAAAACAGATCTGGGTACCGGTGTCTACAGACATGCTTGCACTTTATCTACTACCTCTCAAAATAACTTGATGCAAAAATGTGCTCTGTGCCCCAAAGGACTTGTAATTTGAATTGAATATTGAATACTAGAAGCAAATCAGAAGAAATAGGCTGAGAAAGGACTGGGTTGCAGCAGTGTAGACATATATCTACTTTTTTGCTACATACAACATTATTTTGCTCCTACTCAAGTAAAACATGCGTGTGCAGGAGGCACCAAGGGGAACAGAAACATGGGAGAGTAATGGAAGTAAGAAAACCTGGTGAAAACAATGTCAAAAGGAAATGATGATGACATCCACCACTGTGAGAAGAATATGCTGTGAAGTCAGATAAAAGAGTTTGCCTGTTTGAAGTCAGAGGTGTTGAGTAAATATGCTTAATATGAGCGTGAGATGGAGCAGCAGTAAAATACTTGATAAACAGACAATATAAGCCACCTGGCACTTTAAAATCCTGTTATAATTATATTTATTTCACACTAATAATAAAATATGTAGAAATGATCTATATTATTTAGACTTCTGATGTATCATTTGCAAAATCATGTAATACCCAAAAAGCTCTGCCATCACCATGTCATTTGAGAAGTAGCTTTTAGCATCGCCACACATTGTTTTCACAGCTCGCTTTATTAATGTGATCATCCTCTAACAGCTGCCTCATGAATCAACACAACCTGACTCCCTGGCAATAAAAGTGGTAATCCCGACCTGTCACCATTTCACCATCACCACCACAAATTTGGATATCATGTGCGTGGCTGCTGTGCTGTGCAGTGCAGTCTGGCGCAGTGCGCGTGTACACCGCATTTGTGATGACAGAAAAGTTTGAATCAATAAATCCATTCCGAGGAGACAACAAGGAGGGGATTGCCATGAATGTATGTGTATTCACATTTAATGTTGACCCATCACACTAATTTCCTGTACATGACCACAAAAGTCAAATACCTACAAATATAATAGAAAAAGGAGGCCTGTGGGCTCTGTGCGATTGATCCAATCTAACACTGAAGCACATGCTCTTTTTACTAGCAAGAACTAAACTTAAATCTTACCAAGGATGCAGAAATTTAGCTCTGGTTGCTATTTCCAGAATACCATTGCTGGACTCTACAAAAATCTGGATTTTACAAATCTTTTTTGGAGGGAAATTATGAGATACTGAGTGGGGGGAAAAAAAAGGAAATGGAGAAGCATAAGAATTTGTTAGAGTCAGTGGAGAGGCCCTAAGGCAATAACACTCTTTTTTTTAATTTGGATGAAAAAATATGTAAACTTTTTTTCCCACTGAGAGACACTATGAGTTCTGGGAAAGCAAAAAAAATCCAGTCCAAGAATACTCACAAATTTTGAAGGTGTTTGGAATGACGATTTTGCTATCTATGCCTGGGATGGAGCATGCTTTATGTCAACTGATGTTGGTTTATTCCATTTCCATACTGAGTCCTCTGTCACGAACAGGATGAAATAGTAGGTCATCCATATCAAGTTCCAAATTTTATTTATTCAGGAGCAGTTAGGTTTTATGATTTAAGGCTCTTAATGGGTGCTGGAAATTTTTGCAGAAGAAAAATGATTGATGAGATGTAAGGAAATGTATTGCTTTATAGGCAATTTAGATTTTTTGTGGAAAAGGATCCAAATAATTAATATAATCCCCTACACGTAAAAATGGGGTTTGAAGTCAAGATATATGATACCCAGAGGTGTACATACCTGCATACACCAACAGCTTTGTTCACAAAAATACCTCAAGCCAAGCTTTTTTTACTTAATGAGCAGTACCTCGAAAGTACCCAGTCCCGAAGAGACACCTCTTTTGGAAAATAAACAGTGGTGTTTGTTCAACTCTGTAGTAAAAAGAAAGGAAACAAGAGCAGAGCAATGAAAGAAAAATGAGAAGACAGAGGGCTTTCCCTGTCTAGTATTACATACTCTCTCTTCCTTTCCTCCTCCCCCCAGCCAGCTAAAGCAACTGGCAGGTGCAGTATTGCTCTGCAGATGGACCAGGAGTGGCACACATACAGTTATATATGCCTGGCACACTCGTATTTCCTGCTTTATACCACACGCCAGCTAGCCAGGCAGTGGCCAGATTTGAGAGGACATCCCCAACAGTTGTTGTGCGTGGAGAGGAACTGGGCTACTGGCAGTACACTATTAACCCTTCTCCAAAAATAGGCTGTGCACCTAAGCCAGGGCAATAATTCTCATTTCCCCCCATTTTTTCACCGTCACTCTTTCTTTGTCTTTCCTTCCTTGTCATAACTACAGTGGATATTTTTTTGGATGGGACAAGTCAGTACAGGTGATTCTACAGGACTGAATTCCTCTGAACTTTATACAGATTTCCTAATGTTCTTCCTAGTCTTCCAATCCTAAATCAGCTCTTTTTAGGTTGGGGGTGGGGAAGAATAAAGCTGGTGGAAGGGGAGACCTAAATTTGCTTGTAAACTAACTCACAGATCACATGTATAGAAGGTTTTTGGCATCTAAAGATGCAGCTTATTACTTGGTAGGATTTACAAAATCGTCTAAACACAGACTGTGACTGAAGGATCTAAGTTTGTGTGAATCAGACAGATTTACAAAATCATTGTTTCTAGGAACCTAAATATTTTGTTAAATCTGGTCTGGTATCTTACAGAAGTACCTATTTTGCTTACAATCTCATCCAACACTCGTCTTAATTTCGGTCATTCAAGGGTAGGAAAATTGCTGCTGTGTGCATCTGTGAAAATATTGTGGACTAGGTTCTGGTAGCAAAGGCACTGGAAAAACAATGTCACCATCTCCCTGCCAAGTTTTCCATCCAGTGGAAGCCCTGAGTTGTGGAGAATCAGTGGACCAACTCTCACAGCCACTCCACTCCCCTCAAAGGGCGTAACCAAGAAGAAAGTATGTGAATCCAGCAGGGATGTTCACGGGCATCTTAAAGCAAACTCAGGTTCCCTTTACGTGACATTCACTCTTTGAAAAAAGGAGTTCTCTAGACAGAGAATATTTTAAGGAAATATCCCACCAAAGCAGGATTCAGCCAGTCTCAAGGCAGGAGAGATTCTGCTCAAAATACTTACCATTACAATTAAAAAAAAAAAAAAAAAGACACCAAAATTTGAAACATAGCAATAAAAAAAGAAGAAAACAACTACAAAATTGGGTTCCCTTAAATCCTGACATTTATCACACCGTGGGATTTACTTTTACTGCAGTATTTAAAGGATTTCCTACCCTTAGACTTGGGAATACTGCAAATAGCACAGTAAATTTAACTACTATGAGCAGTAAATGTCAAGATTTTAATGGTGCCTACTGTATGCCAGTTGGTTAGAGTCACCCATATGTGTTAACATGTAAGATCTGATTCTGCCCTCAGTTCTCTCTGTGTAAACCAGGAGTGAGGGCACTTAATTCAACCATTGCATGAAACCTGTGTGAAATCAGAATCCAGGTCTGTATGCAAAATCTTGTTTGGAAGAAAAGCATTGGTCTAAATCAGGTCTTTCCAGAAAAAAAAATAAAATCCTTGTCGAAATCAAAGGATTGGGATGGGACATCAGGATCCAACACTCAGTTCCCATTGCTGGAGTGCTAGTCATGTGGGCAGAGATTCGCCATCAATTGTTTTGCATTTATGTTTCTTGTGGGTATGAAATCCATGAGGGCAGAGCTGATGCTCCTTCTGTCAGAATAAGAACCCACGTCTACGCATCATCAATTTGAGTATTAAACAAAAATAAGTTAACTTCTCTCTATCCAGAGACATTTTTTTCCCTTCTTTTCCTTGAGTCTTACAATAGAGCAAACACTATTCTTGTGCTTTAGAGTGGGTCCTTAAATACACCCTCCTATTTCTTTCCATAAAGCAACATAAAGCCATGGAGGATAACGCAATAATGTGGAAACAGGTGCCACAGGCTAAGTCTCCAGTTGTGAAAAAAGTGTGCTTAACTCTGCTTAACAGACCAAGATCTTATTGAATGACAGCTCTGTGCAGGCAAAGAATCTTCTTTTATATCAAAAGAGCTTTTATCAAAAACATCCTCTGAGGCCAACACCAAAGACAAGCCCCTTGCAATTCACACTTGCAGAGCTGACATGCAAAGCCACCAGTCCCTTGCTGCAGCCCTCTCAGGATATCCCACATATTCTTATACTCTGCTGCCTCTCAAGCCAGTGGTCAGCAGCACACATTCCCTGCAAGGCTTCCTTGAAATGATTCACCACAACAAATCTCCAGTCACCGTAGGTAACAATATGGAAAATCATTTTGAAGTATCTTACACTTTTAAAACATGACGTGGCTTTTTCAGAGGTATGTTTCTATCTGACATTAAAAAATAGATGTTAGATGGAATCTTGAGATTTGATTCTGAGTAAAGGATTCCAAAGTTTTGGTACAGCTAACCACATTCTCTTAGACATACCCCAGTTTTATTACCCAATAGAGGTTATTTCAGATCCTTCTATTTTCAGTCTGCCACACACTAAGTACTCATCATTTTATGACACATAGTTACATGGACTAAGATAATGGTAATTATATCTCATACTTCAAAGCAATTACCCGGTGAGGTGAGGAAGGGCTCCTTCTTCCACATTCCACAATAGAGTATTTGCAGCACGGAGTTATTCACCTTTCTGAGATGCATTAGCTATTGGTCAGAGTCAGAAGCAAGATACCAGATTTAATGGATTAAAGGTCTGATCCATTATCACACATCTTATAATTATCCAGAAGCATAAGTCTTTACAGTAATTAATCAGTGAGAGATTAGTGAATATTCCCAGTGGGAAGATACTAAGTCTGAGAAATAAGTGTAGTTTGGTGATGTCCTTAATTAGATATTGACTCATTATCCAGAACGCTTGTGTTTTTGGACATGGTGGTCACATGAAAATAAAAAAAAAAATCCTATTTTCTTGTAGTCCTTAAGGAATATAAGGTAATTATTCCAGAAATTTACATATGAACTCTATATTCCCTGTGCTAGGGGATCCTGTTTTCAGCTTCTGTGTAGATATGGATGTATTCTCGTGACTGCTCTGGGTGCAGGCAAAAGATGGAGGGAGTGGTTTTGAGCAAGGCAGCTGTTCTGCCACTTTGACCCCCAGAGGAACTTCTAATCAGAGAAAAAGGGGTTGCCAGTCCTGTTGTAGGGCCTGGACCTATCTGTCAGTGCATAGAGGGCTGGGGAGCCTCAGTAGCCATCAAAGGAAATCTGAATGACCAGGAAAGAGATGATTAACACATGGGAACAAGGAAAAGTAATTCCCTGAATTTTGGCTCCTGGTGTTAAGGTCTTGAAATTCCACGTGAAGATGCTCTGGATTTTGTCCCCCTAATTGCCTTCATATCCAGCAGTTGACCTCTGTGAAACTCCCTGGTCCTCATGTTCTGACCACAACAGTCCTGCAAACAGCAGAAATGGGAGCCCAGTGAGACCTTACTAGTCTCTGTGTAGAGGTGGGTTTTCTCCCTTATTAGTTTCCTGTATCCTAACCCCATGCAAGGACTATTGCACTGGGTTGTCTCAGCTATGACTTTCCTACTCTCAAGGAGAGAATCATCTATGTCTATGCACGAATTCACAAAATCCCATTTTTCACCCCAGCAGGTAGCGCCTATGAGGTGTCATTACTATTAGGTCTAGACATGAAGTATGTGTCCTTTCCACAAAAACGGAGGTGTTTAATCTTTTCTACTAATATTCTACTTCACATTAATTTTATTTGGGATTTTTACACAAGGCAATTCCAAAGGAAACAGGTTTTCATAAGATTTCACAGCCCCTAAGGAGACAGAGAGCTAGAAGCGCGTCTCGAGCCTCCTCCACGCCTTGTCTCACTTGCAAAGAAACGGGCCAACACTGTGATGAGGTCTGTTAAAGGCTCCCTCAGCTCTTTAGTCGCCTCCTCTCATTCCTGACATTGTGTCCCCTTCTGTGTGCGGCACCATCTCACATTTCCTATACTCCAAATAACTTCTCACTCCTCCCTCAACTCCTTCCTTTGAGGAACCTTCCTTCCTTTTTCTCCTCAACAGTCAGCCCATCTCTCTTCCCCCCAGCTGAGCTGTGAGCTTACTGGAACAGTGAATATGCTGTATTCTCAAAGTACTCTATAAACATGTTTAATAACAATCTTTTTCAACCCTTGATCTTTCCTAGATGAATCCCACTTAATCCTCACTGAGATTTTTATGAATGGATTTTCCTTACCCTTTGAGCAACATCTTTTTGCTAATATTTTTATGTCAGCAACTAAGTGGGAGATAGACTGTAGCTGCTAAAAATAAAGAATAAAAGACAAAAAAACGCTAATTACTCAGATCAAAACAAAATCTGGAGAAGTGAGTCATAATTCAAAAGAAAGGGAAGAATGTCTTGCTTTTCACTGGGAAATGAAAAAAAAAACCTACAGAAAATTAAATTCCTCCACTCTTCTTACACTTAGGAGATTATTGTCATCTTTAAGTTAACCAAACGAGATCATACTGCAGCTCTCACTTCTAGGCTGCAAGGAAGAAATGAAAGATGTCACTAAAACACACACGAGTCGTAAGGCAAGAAAACCAAACAGCTCGAGCTTTACAAACGAAAGAGATGAAATTGCTACAGTACTAAATAAAAGGAAGAATTCAAAGCAAAGAACACAAACTACTTCTGACTATGCAAAGCCAGTAAGATAGTACAACTGGTAGAAGGCTGTCTGCTTGTACACTGTGCCAGTTACTGAACTAGCATGCACCAAAATAATTTGTAAATTGATATCTACTGCTTTGAGCTCTTTTTTTAAGAAAAATTTCAGTAGCGTGCAAGCTATAAATACTTCTGGATCCATCCTCGATGCAACTACACTGCAGTATTTGGCAATAAGTCTTTTATGCATTATTTAGTGTTTCAACTGTGGAAAAATACTTTCATAATACAGTAACTTGGATGTCTGAGATAATGTTCATGGGTCAAGTTCACAGATGATGTGAAGAATGATGTAAGATATATATGAGAGCCGCCATATCTTACTCCTTCTGTAGCTTTTCTTAATACAAATCAACTCTTTCTAAATTACTGATCATTGATTTAATAGCCTTTATATGCATTTGCATGCATGTGGGCAATTTTTTTGCTTCTATCAAGTGTATTATCACATAGGTCTTGTGTCTAAAGCTGGTAAAAGATAGTATTGTATGACTTAGAAGTTGAAAAAATTATCAACACCTGTCCCTTAAAACATCAAAAGCAATCCATAATTTTAAAAAAAAAAAAACTTCTATTTGTTATTTATTTAAAGGTTTCTAGAATATGACAGTCTCAGAGAGGTTAGCCCCTCAAGAAAAATAGTCCCTATCTCGCAGATTGCTGGAGAGGGGGATAACCACAGGCTAAATAAAATCACTTAGAACACAACAGCTATACCATATACCATCAGACCATAACATGGACTACGTTTTGTTTGTGGGCTATTTACACATGCCACTATTAGAGAGAGAAGTCTTTCTCTTGCTGAATCTTAGTCTGCTATGCACTGAGTGCTCTAACTGCTATCACTACAAATGTTTACTCCTTCTCTAATGTATTATCAAATTGCATCAATTTTCACAATAAAACCTTTGCCCCCATATAAATAGTTTATTCATGCAAATAACAAAAAGTAGGAAGAATTAAATGGGGTTTTTTAAAGAGATTATAAACACTGTGAAAGACAAGGGCATAATCAATTTTTTTAAAAAAATGCTTCTGCAACCCGGCTTACACTTGTTGAAACCAGAGTTTGTTGATTTCACTGTGCAATCACAAAACCTGTCTTTAAAACTAATTTGGGGAGCGCTTCCATGTTGGTGAGTATCAGGTACAGAGATTCTCCCACAATTGAAAAAATACATCAGTCCTGATGCCCTCCGTGTCCTTTAAGCTCTGTTAAGGATGACAGTTCTGTAGCAAAGAGTCTCTAATGTTTCTTGAAGGCACAATGTTCACTCCTGGTAACAGGATGGTCAAAGTCAAAGTTTGGGACTACAGACAAGCTGGTCCAAAAGGAAAGGGTGTAAAGACAGTGAGGCCAGCCTCAGAGGAAAGCACTATAAATGATGTTTTGCAAGAGCAGAAAGGCTGAGAGTGCACACTGGCCAATCAGTTATATGGAAAGTAGCTGTATAGGATATACTCTCCAATGCATTAGTGGAGCAACTGAACAGTTGTTTTATTAAATGATATTATGAACTCTCTGATCATAATCGCAGCTGCTACTTGTATCCCAGTAGACTCATATGCTCTGTTTTCCCTACTAAGGCACGTTTGGGACAATTGTGAGAGGACGCACATGGGCGGGGAAAAATTTCAGTACGAAAATGTGCCAGATTCCACATTTCAAACAATATGCTACCAAATATGATGAAATGAAAAATCTTTATTAATTTGGAAGTATGTTCCCTATTACAAGCAATTTATACAAGATGGAGTAGCTTCCTGTCTATATTATACAACAGATTTGCTCAGTAAAGGCTTTAAAAAAAAAAGTGTGTGGCATACACACCCATAAGTAAATGTCCACAGCTGAGTGCCTAGATCACTTCTTTATATACTCACATGAACACCAGGTACTACAGGTACTTCCAAGAAAGTACAGATTTTGGACAAAGAAAGAACTAGCCTGGTAAAAAAAAAGAGGCCACAGCTGCCATTTGCACCTGCCAAGTCATATTCGCATCTCATGATCTGATAAAGAAATAGTCACGTCTCAACACAGTTCTCCCACGCAAATCTCATTGTATCAGGTCCCTTATGTTTCACTAGCCATTCTTGTATGCCTGTATTTGTACATTTATGTGTCTAGCTGCAGTAGACATGGATTCCGGATCATTATTAGTTTTGAAAGGGTTTTTAATTTTAGAAAACGGAGTAGCAAAAATATTGTCAGACTCATATTCCAATTTAAATATTAGAATGATGTCTTATTGTCTTTCAGTATAAAAAAATTACAAGAGATTATGATTTTTTTAAAATGATGTTACTTTTATATGATATTGCAAAGAGAATAAGGCACTTTCCTTTAAACTGATTTCCAAAGCTATATCTGAGATCTATATCTGCTGTTTATGGATCACAACTAACTTTATAGTCATGTATAAACTGTACTTCTGAGTGCTGTAAGAGGTATCCCCTGTCTCACAATAAAAATATTATGGAACATTATATTTCCATATAGTAATGGCACTCTTATTTTACTAGTAGGAAAGGTATTGTACTAATTTAATTGACTAACATAAAAGTCTCACAAGCAAGATCAATATTTTATTTTCTCAACAGTTTTTGTCAATGAAGATTTAATTTCCCGTGCAGAGAAGGTGTTGGTATAGCTCACAGATATAAGTAGGGTGCGGCCCTTTCTGTGGAGCCCAGAGGCTTTGACTTCCCCCCTTGCCCCAGTCCCACGAGAGCCTCAACACCAAAACACAAGTCCAGATGTCAGAAAGTAGAGGATTTATTTGCAACACTATACTAAGGGATAAGTTCCCTTGATCCAAAATCATATAAATTCTGTATGTTTTAGTTTACGCCTGAACTAAAGATTTCTGACAGCTTAGCTATGTTGGTTGGGATGTGAAGATAAGAAAACATAAGCAAAATGGAAAAAAAATAACTTAGCCTATTTCACAGGTTGACATCAGAAGACAGAGGCTTCTGTAGAAGGTAAATATTACCCTAATCTCTGCTGTAAATCTAGAGTGGTTGTTTTGATCTTTTTTTACATTGAATGCAAGAATGCAGAAACATACGCAAGTTAGCCTAAATACAATAATGTTTAAAGACAATAAAATTAGAATGCTGCAAATCTGCAATTATAATCCAGAACCTTGGCACAATGGACAGATATGTGAACTTTCCCTGAACCTAAAACCAAGTGCTACATGAGAGAAATTTTCAGTTGATCTGGGTCAGCTGCCAATGTTGCATGGAAGACGTTGGCAGTTTGGTGGCCAGAGCCAGGTTTCACAATGAACTTCACATTTGCTCAAAACCAAAACTCCCTGAAAATTCAAAGGTTGTGAATTAGAGACAGAACTTCACAAGTCTCTAATTAGACTATAATCTGTCCACAGAACAGATTTATTTACTGTTCTGTTAATCCTTACAGGCTTCTCATCTAAAGGAAAGAAAAATATCCTTTCCACCTGTGCTTGCAGCCTGCTCCAGCAGTGACACCACGCAGCACCAGACACAGGTTTTCCAGGCTACTGCTGTCATAAGCAAGGAGAAATACCAAAACTCATCAAAGTGTTCTAAAAATAAAGTCAAAGATGTAAACACAACCTCATTTTACAGTGTGAGTGAAGAAAATAGTACTCTGAAGCAAGTGAGGTCTGACGGAGTTAGATGGGAAAACTACAGTCACTTTGGCCGTTTCAGAGGATTGGCTCCTGAGGAGAAGACATTCCTACCTGTCAAAAGATGCTAATAATAAAAATTATTATAATTATATACATAATTACTTCACACTTATCATTAATAACCAATGCTAATAAAGATGAAGCCTGAATGTAATATTAAAATAATGTTGCCATTTGCACCTCAACAGCATATTTGTTTATCATTCCTTTAATTTAAGAACATACTTTGTGGCTCTGAAGGTGGAGATCTGAAAGGAGAGAAGGAGCAAAAGCTGAAGAGCATCTCCCTTCTCTGTTTTGTGGTACTGTGGTGGTTCGGGCTGGGATAGAGTTGGTTCTCTTCACAGTAGCTAGTATGGGACTGTGATTTGGACTGTACTTGAAACAGAGTTGACAATACAGAGATGGTTTTGTTACTGCTAAGCAGTGAGAGCCAAGGCCTTCTCTATTCCTCCCCCCGCCCCCACCAGCGAGGGGGCTGGGGGTGCACAGGAAGTTGAAGGGGACAAAGCCAGGACAGCTGACTCCAAATGGCCAAAATGATATTCCACGCCAAATGGTGCCATGCTCAGTGGATAGAAGCTGGGGAAAGAAGATGGCAGTGGGGCACGCATGGAGTGATATGTTTGTCTTCCCTTATGCCCCGGGCCCAATTTCAGCACAGCCCAGGGTCTGCCAGGCCACAGACCCCACTGAGCCTGACTCCCTCCTTTGGCTGGTGGCCCAGCTGGCCCTGGGCACAGCCCCTTGGCCTGCCAGCCCTGGCAGGCCCCTGGCACCCCTGTGTCACTCTCAGTTTGGTATGTCACTGGTGAGCGATGGGGGAACAGACTTGTTCCTTCCAAACCTGATTTTCCTTCCCTACCAAGCACAAGCTTTTAGGGCATGTCCAGGGCAAATTCTCCTGAATGAAGCATTTGATTTATGCAACTACTAAGACATTCACTGAGTTGTAACAGAATTACTATGTAAGTACAGTTAACTAACATCCCTACCTAAAAACTCTTGCTTGCTATTTTTATTCTTCATTTTTATCCTGACACATCACCCTCACATTTGTTCAGGCCAGACAGAGGCATCTGTAAACTGCCTTTGAGTTAATATGCACACAGATTCTCAACCTGGCTCTTAAAAACTCTTTATACCTATCCTCAAAGTTGTATTTTTGTATTCCTGGACTTGATAAATAGCATGTGTGTTGAGGTGGGAAAGGTGTTCATAATTTCCAGCTGAAGTATTGCCTGGTGAAGTGTCAGCTTGGGTTACATAACTCATATATAAACAGACTTTTTGTGGCTGGTAGGAGAATAATTGTTTCACCTCTTCTATTCTCTGTCTCACATAGCTGCATTGGCCTCTTATTTCATTATTCAGTAAAGCTTGCAATGACCACCACATTCTTTACAAAATAACCTATATAACATTAAGAAAAATCTCATAGATTAAGAAGATAAGGTCAGCATTTAAACCTTAAAAACTCCTCAGGAAGATTCGAAGTGTTTATTGGACAACTACGTTATTCTGAGGTTGGTCAAATCTGAGCCTTCAGGGACACTACCATGAGAGAAAGGTTAGTGTGGAGTTGAGCCTTTGGCCTGGGAGTCAGAGAGACATTCAGCAGCTGCAAAACTCCAGAGATCCCTCAGCCAGATGCTGCAAGTGCAGTGGAATGACTTTGTGCATTAGGCATGAGATAGTCTCCTCCAGCTCTGGGTAGACAAGTTCACGTGGAGAACCAGTACAGCACGGCCAGTCAGCTGAGAACACATGCCTTCCCTTACTACACTCTAACCTTCCCAGACTAGTAAAAAAATAACCAGGTGTTTTAGGCACTACTGTAATAACAAACCATTGCAACTTCCTGGGGAGTGACGTCAAGAGGAGTGCCCTGACAGTAAGAATTTGTTTCTGGACTCTCTCCCATTCTCTCCTGGATGGAGAGTAAAAATTACTCTTCAATGATAAATAAATATGTGTGTTTTTCCTTCTGCTTCTCACATGGACTTTTATAGGTGTAGGACTTTTTTCATTTTTCACAGAGTGTAAAATGAAGGCAATATCTAAATCCCCTCTCCTCTTACTTGAAGGTATGAAAGCTAGTTAGGGAATATGCAGAACATGTTCTGGAGATGAGCAACATTAAACACATGACTGATATTTGTCTAGAAGCAACAGCAATATCAGTAGCAGTATGGATGGCACGAGAAGGAACATACCTGCACTGTAAAGTGCACACATCTGCATCTACACAGATACATTCCTGTGGTGCTCTGGGTCTCCTCTCTTCAAGTGGGGAGCCTCTCCAGAAGAACAAAGGAGAATTTTTTTGTCATTGAATCCTCATTGTAGAAGTCTTGTACTAGAATACACTGGCAAATCACTCGGAGACAACTTCTTCAGGGTCTTTGTAAATACTACTACTTACATTACCCGAATTTAAATCATAGTAAATTTTCTTACCCACATATTAAAAGAATGGATAGAAAAATATCTCCTTCTGTTAACCTTCAGCTTAAAGCTTAATTCTCTCAAACATTTGAGAGAGCAAAATGAAATTGTACAAATGTCTGTGTAATAGGAAATGTAAACAGGAGATGTCTCTGAGGCCAAGCAAATGTGTGGAAAACCCCAAAGTTTCGTGCATCATTTTCTTGCACTGAATAGCACATATAGTTTGTAATAGGAAATTATTTTCTCATTCAGGTGTCCAATCAAAACTTATGTGAAGTCCCCCTATCCCAATTCCCCAACTGCATCATAGAGAGCAATATAATAAGGCCCCATTGACAAAAATATTCCTTGATTGCAAGGATTGTCGATATCCTGAAAATGAGTTTTCACAACACTAGAGGTGCACTTCAGCTCACTCTGCCAGGTGTTTGCATTGCAGTGATAATTTCCAGCACTGTGCTGGCTGCTGAATATGGCCCAAAATTGGAATCACCCCCATAGGAGTATTCAGATTGCATAGGAAAACCTGGGCAAAGAATAGAAAAGACTACCATCACAAAGAACACAGCAGCACATCCTGAATGCAAGCTGCATCAGAGCAAGCATGCAGGAGTCATTTTTACAGCTTTATAGCAGCAGAAGTTTCCATACTGATACACAGGAAAGCTCTGGGAGAATCTCAGAATCAAGTCTCCTGTCTAGTTCAAATCTGTATTTTAGAGGACTCTGGTGTAAACACACACAGTACCTCTTTGCTTTTCACTGGGGTGTTTCCACAAATGCTTCCCTCAGTCTGAGTCTATCTCTGTGCAGGAGTTCAACAGTGACTCTCCATCATCCTAAGCAGTTGGTGAGTCCTGGTCTATAGTTTGTCAATGAAGGAAGATTTCCTCCATTCCTCATTGAAAGAACAGCCTTTCTTTGCTTTTCCTGTGCATGCACAAGGAGAGATAGAGAAACAGGTCAGAGAGAGAGGCTTAGCTCATCACAGTATAAAGGACGGCAGCATCTGACCCCTCACAAAACGCAGGGGTTCACATAGGCGTGCGTGGCACTCCAGCTGCTGCGCATGAAGCCCTGCAAAGGTGACTGTTCACACGTGCACTGAGTGCAGGCTCTGACTCCAAAAAGCATCGCATATGTGAAAATAGCTGCCAAACATAGAAGCTACTGCCAGTTCCTTTACTCTGCTCTTCTTTGGTAATCGCTGTTTCAGCTGTCCACAGTTTTAAAAGGGTGATGAGAGAGAAGGCATTGTCCTTCACCTTTAGAGTGAAGGAAGGAAAATCCTGCTTCAGAGCATGTTATGCTGTGAGGACAGCAATGAAATTGCAATTACTTTAATGAGCTGACTGTGCCAGAGTACCAGAGAAAAAAGTACCACCTAAACAGAGACTTGCTCTTGATATCAATTTATTGACGGAAAGTTGAATTTCTACTTTCTGCTGCCAATTATCCCTCACATAATCAAAATAATTTCCTCTTGATATGATCGTAACTGTTTTAAGCAGTATTCCCTTCTCCAAAGTCAAGATGACTGAAAGCAAACTGATTTCAGACATCCTTCCTTCCAGGTACCTGGTTTTAATGATAAGAAGCTTGATTTTCAGTAGCTACTTTAAAAAGTTTTCAAAAAGTAGAAGCTCTTGAGTTGAACAAACAACAGTTGAAGCTAAAAGTTTTAGTCACATTTGTAAATGTCAGCTCTTGTATTACAGGCAGACAATGACAACCAGCTACAAATCATGTCTGTGGTTCTTGGGTTTTTTTAAAAAGCACTCATGATGCTAAAAAAAAGGCTTCAATTGATCATTATCTGTTTTAAGGGAGTTGGGTCTTTTCACTGATTTAATATGATTCCTCCAATTTTGGCAAATACTTATTCCCAAGTAAAGGCAAGGAGTCTTGGGCTTATTTGTGTAGGCAGCACAAACCCAGACAGCTTCCCATTCCCTAAGGCACAGCTATACCACCAGTATAGCTTCCCTGCACCAGCTGCAGGAGCACTAATCCTCAGACTGTCAGTGGAACACAGACATCCCAGCGCTGCCCATCCCAAGAGCCCTGCAAGGAGAAGTTTGATCTGACTGGGTCTGCAGGTCGCTCGCTCTGGGAGCCATATCCCGTTGCATAATGAAGCAGCACCGTATGTTTATGTACCAGACTTTCCTAAAAAAAAGGTGAGCATTGCCCTTAATCACCAGTATTTACGATTCATAAAGAAATGGAAGAAAAGTGAATAAGGAAAATGTGATAAGAACAAAAGATGTCTATGCCCACTGACATTGTCGGTAGAATCCTGCTGTCATTGCACTCCATTGGGACTGCCGGCCTGGCTTAATGCAGCCTGATTGCAGCTGTGTCTGCTTTGGTTTCCTGAAAGAACTTGCAAGTCTAGCATGGTAACTTGTCATCTGCAAGCCAGGAGTTTTATTCACAGTTTGCTAGAAGCCACATTAAATAGCAACATCAGTCTGGAGATCAGCTTCTGCAGCAATGTTCTTATCCTTAAGCCTGTGCAGATGGGTGATTCCCTGTGTGCTTGTTTTAATGGCTGTGCTGCTGAAGACACTAATATCCTAAGACATATCTCTCCGGGGGGCTCTTGATATGAGAGTGAAATGAAATTTTTGTCCAGTTTGCCAGGGCCTCACCAGTGCCCTAACAGCAGGATGCTGTATTAGAAAGACACTCTTCACAGGTGCACCTTTCACAAAAAGACTGTCAGAAAAACTCGAAACATTGGCATTAT
>VZTF01006404.1:2443314-2585814 GCA_013397755.1 Cnemophilus loriae | reverse complement strand
TGCCCCAACAACCCCGCTGCCCTACCCACAAAAATCTTCCAGGATGCTAAGACCGCAAATCTGGTCAGCTTATTTTAGCCAACTGTACTATTCCGAAAAATTAAAACAATTATTGCTTGCTTCAAAATGTTTATCTGCCTCTTTAGTTTTCACAGAACGTTTCCTTGTTTTATGGCTAATATTTTACTGCAGAGAAGTAATTTTAAAAAAACCGCAAAACCAAAAACAAAACCATAAAATATCGTTGTTTTGAGATAGCTGAACCTGAAGCTTTTAATTTATTTTTTGGTTCGATTTTTTAATTTTTCAGAGGGTTGCAGACTCTTAACAAAAGTCATGAAATAAAGTTGAAATTAGAGGTAGATATACAATAGGTGAGAGAGTTATTTATATAAAAACCCTCTAGAATCGCATTGAGTAGTAACATTATTGGGAACCAAAGAAATTGCTCGATATCTGGGCTGCCTTTCTTCCTCAGGGAAACTGTATTTAACAAAAAAAAAAAAAAAGACACAAAGCACACATAAGTGCCTCTCATAACGTGAAAGATTTCTGTTTAATTTTGTTTAAGTGTTCTGTGCTATCAGTTGCTGCTTGAATTAAATGAAAAGCAATTTCAGTGGTAAACTGAACCCTTAAATGTAAGAAAAAAAATTCCATTTTCTTTTGAGCTATGATCTCAAATTATAACACTGCCCACTAGAGCTGTTTGAGCTCAGGTTGTGTTGGTGTATTCGTTATAATAAACACCTTACTTAAGCAGGATTATGATTTGGCCACAACAATACCTAAAAGAATAAAAGGTGACAGGCAAACTCTTAGTCTGGGAAAGATTTTTTTTTTAAAGAAAAGCATATTGGAGATAAAATCCTCCTAAGTTTATCACTTTAAAGGGGATATTGTTGATACTGTTACTTATTAAAACAAACATGTTTTGACAGCTGCCTCATTTGATCACAAGTACAATTTGGACTTTTAAATTATTCTTGTTTTGAGTCATTTTTAAAGCACAGTACAGATCACATCCATTGTGAGAAAGCATTTGTAATTACTGACTGAAAATCCAGTGGTGATTTTTAGTATGTGAATAACTGAAATAAATGAAGATGACAACTCAAAAGCAAGAAACCTTTTCCATATTATTTTTGCATTGCTTAAAAGTCAACTTCATACTAAAGTAATAGTGAACAGTCTACATACATCCTCAAGCAGTAGAACCATATAGGAATCTAAGTAAATGCTCTAATTTAAAAAAAAAAAATCTTATAATTGAAGCTGAATTTAAATAGTCACAGCTGATATAAAATGTCCCTCACAGATATGTGGCAGCCATTTTAGGTATTCAGGTTGTTTTGTTGTTTCCTACTAGTATTTATACAGTAGAAATATAAATGCTTGGAGCATGGGGAATCCAATCAGCATATCATAAATACAGTGCAGCATTTCAGGATAAGAGGTGAATTTTTGATTTTCCTTTGAAAGTAACATCTTCGAGGTTTTTAAATAAGATTAGAAAATTTAAATTAAGAAGAAAATCAAGCATAGAAGTATAGGACCAATATCCAAACTTTCCTTAAGAATATTTTGTCCTTTAAGCACACTAAGGCACTTGAAACATTTTGAAACAGCAGTTAATTTAGTTACTCAATGTCTGTAAGAAAAGTCTCTGAGATAGTTCTTATTCTATATCTGACTATTTGTTGTGTAGGCAGCTCTCTAGTAGCTGAACTAACAAATATGATTATTTTCAGACTTTGCCCTCTTGAGCCAAAGCAATAGTCTATAATGCTTGTGATTTTAGCTACCTATTTAGAAGTTAAGGAAGCAGAACAGAAAAAAACACCGGAGTCTGAAGAATTAAAGGTAATTTCCATTTTAATTCCAAGCTACTTGGAATTGTGTTGTGTGAATCCTAACCTAATAATGAATGGATGAGATTTAGAGGTTCAGCTTGAATACATTCCCACAGCTGCTCACATGGCCCAAGCTGCAATACAGTCTTGTGTCTCCCAGTTCCTGCTTTTTGATCTGAATCAGGACCACTTGCCCCATTTGTCCCCAGCTGTATTTCAAAAACAGACAAAGCTTGCTACTTGTTTCTGGGTCTTAATTCAAGTTTATTCCTCTTTGTCTTCATCCCAGCATCTACCCCTTTTCTACCACAGCAAACCCAACTATTACAGTTTTAAGGCCTTTCATGGTTATAGATCCCCCACAGACCATCTTCTGCAACAGCTCAGTGCCAGTGATGGCAGCTCCCATTCCTCCTCAACCAAAGTTTCCTGTAAGTACTTTTATGCTATTTAACAGACTGCCCCTTATGGTTCAGAGAATTTTTCCATAAAGTTTACACAACCATTATTTCACATTCCTTCAGCTCTTGTCCTGAAACTTACCTGTGCTGTGATCCTGATAAAGAACCTAACAGTAGATTTTGTGCGCTGACTTGTATCTGTTATGCTAATGATAATAATTTCCCTGTTATTTGATGCCCCTACATTGTGTTGCATTCACCTATTATTCCTTGTAGTGTTCACTGAGACTTCCTGAAAAATCACTTAACTCAGAGTGAAGACTGTCATTGCTTTCAAAGGTTTTGGATCAGGTTCCTTGATGATCAGTATTTTCCACTTTATAGTACAGTGGGCGCCCTGTCCAAGTAAATTGTAAAGCTGATTATATTTTACCCTTCCTCCAGTCTTCATCTCAACAGTAGACCCTTCTGTATGGTCCTGGGGGAATGGTGAAGACCAGCCACTGAACACCTTTTTTTTCATTTCAAATTAAATTTAAAATTAAAAGGTGGCTTCTGTAGACATTGTTTAGAGGACACTGAAGCTTTGTTCCATGGTAGATTTCCTTTTATCCTAAATCCGTGTAACTAATTCGGCTTTAAATATTCACTTAGGTATCCAACCGACTTTGAATTAGAATAGCCCCATCCGTGGGCATTTGAAATCCAAAGCCTCTACTGGACCTAGATTTTTACCAAGACCTACCCCAGAATGGAAACAAAAAAGCTTCTCAAACTCAGAGCAGAATTAGCCCATTTCTACTGGTGACCTCATTAAGCACAGCGCTGTAAGACCGTTCAGAGTCACATAGAAATTTCTATTTAAGTTACAACACTGTCTCCATATTTCTGCACCAAAGAGTTGGAACGAAACGTATACTTAGATGTCAGTGGGAAAATGGGAGGCCCCTATGCAAAGATACACGGAGGACCCACTTCTACCACCTCCCTGTTCCAGGCAGAGGTGACCCAGAAAGGTCCTCCTTATCTCCCTGTCAAGCATCAGAGAAAGAATAACAAATTTTAAAATCAGTTCTGGAAGAGTTTGCAAGTTGGCACAAGAGCCTGTAATGGTTCTAAACCTTTAACATTATTTTAAGGCTATATTTAAATATATATGTGTCATTTAAAATAACTCACATGCCCTCCTCCCATTTGCTATTATTCATTTCAGCACCGATGCAACAGCCAAATGGTTTACCAGGCTGTGTCGCTAACACTTGCATAATAACTTGAGATCTCACAACCCCTCTATTTATCAAGCAACAATGTTACCAAAAATAACTATATGCATAGCTATAAGGGGAGCTGGGGAGGGGGAGAAGGGGGAAAGGGGATGGGGAGATTTGTCAATACAATTTGAAACCTGCAATAAAGAGCTAGCGTTGAAGCTTTCACAGTGTGTAAGTGACTTTTCCTGATGGGCACTTGTCACAAGGTGGAGCCAGAAAAAGAGGGTCTGTGCAGGCCCTTGGAGAGGCACCAGGACTACCAGGTCAGTGTAGGGCTCCAGAGCAATGCCACTGCACATGTCACTGTGAACCAGCAGCAAGTTCGATGGGGGAGACGTCTCAGGCAAGGTCCACAATATCAGTGTAACAAACCCACAGAAGCCCCTTGCCCCCTGCACCTTCCCAACCCATCAGTAATCATTATCTCCCTTGCTATGCACCTATTCTTAATCTCATTATTCACAGCAGAATAATGTGTTTTAGTGCAAAATGTTTTTAGTGCAAAATACAGGAGATTAATAAAGAAGGAATGTTACTGTTGTGTTTACTGTCCACTCACTGCCCACTTACTTTTCTCATGTGTGTGTCTGTGTCCGTGTGTAGCTTTTCTTTTCAAAGCCTCAGCATTCCTGGGGGTGGGAGGGAAGAAGGAAGGAAGGCAGCAGCTCTTTAGAAAGGCTGCTTCATCTGTGAAGTTTACAAAATACCATCAGCATTGCTGAACTAATGAATAACAAGAATGTGTTGTCTCTAGCTTTTATGCAGACTGTTCTGAAAAGATTCAAAACTGTGTGGGACCTGCAGTGTTGATCTGCCTATTCCAGGTACAGCTTCAATGATTTTTATCTCAGCTTGGAACACAGAGTGTGTTCTGATACTAATACTGATAAAAGCATAAAGGCTGATGCCATCTGCCATGGCAACTATCAAGATGGCAGCTGCTTTTCATCAGCTTTATCTGAACTTTGCGTTAACGGGAATTCAGACACCGTGGGTGCATTTTCAAAAAGGACATAAAAATGATAGCACTCCTCTGAATAAAACCAATTCATCAAATATCAACCTACTCTCATCTCCTTTATCTTTCTGGTAAGAAAAACGAAAAAAGGGGAAAATTCCATGTGTGCTCTCTTTAGATCACCTTGTCTCTTTATCAGCCCTGTCTCTGATGCCAGTGGTATTAGACGCTTCCACTCACACAGCAGCAGCAGCAGCAGGGCTGTAACCCTAAGAGGCTCCGACTTTGAATCCCAGCACTGGCAGCCCTGCTACAAATGGGATTCAAATGTGCAGTGTCTGAGGGCAGTGCAATCAACAAAATAGCACGCTAGTGTACAGAGCCTACCACAGGTAATAATAGAGGCTTTTCCCAAAGAAAGAAAGAAAAAAAAAAAAGAAAGAAATAAGGAGGGAGAGAAAAAAGGAGAGGAAAAAATGAACTAGTAGCAATTCTAAGAGGCGCTTTTTATTTCCTCAGCAATGGTTTACAGCAGGTACACCTTCTCCATGTTCATTAGCAGTGCTAGAACATGACAATTCACTACAGAAAAGATGCTAATTGCAGCACACAAGCTTTGTGTTGCTGGCTATAAAAGCATATATGAAATATAAATATAAGATGGTAGTATACTAACATATTAGAATGTTGTTGCATTTCTACTGATTTTGCTCTTTTCCAGAAGGTTATTTTCCCTGATTTTTTTCCTCTGCTAATTAAATCTTTATTTGATTTATTTTTTTGGTTTAACTTAGCATCTGGCTCGATCCTTCTCAGAATAAATTTTATTGAATTTTAAGTAGATATAGATATATAATGGATGTATCTAAAAAAAAAATAGAAAACAATGATGCTAAACTATGCATACAATGTAATCCAAAAATGTACAAAACATATTCTCAAAAATGTTTGTTGCTGCTACAGATTGCTTTGGCAAGTAAGACTAAAATGCTTGAATATTAGTGAAAGAAATCCTAATTAGAAAGCTGAATTAGACACAGAAAGCAAGTTTAACACAGAGAGGACAAGGACCAGAGACAGGGCTGTGCAAAATACTGAGTGACTTCAGCTTTCCAACAAGTCAGTGGCAGTTGAAGGAGCTCTCTGGCACCGCAAGTCGAGCCCCCAGGGAGAGAGTTTACTCGAAGCAAGAATAGCAGACCAAATCATCAACCACTGTAAATCAGTTTAGCGCCACAGCAGTCAAAGCTAGGGTCTGAGCGGGGCCAAAGGCACTGCAGCTATTTGGCCCAGAAGCTCTCAAGGGTAATAGAAGCCACAGATCCACATCTAAATTAAAATTATGAACTGCATTAGTAATAATGCCATCAATTAGAAGATATTTTTGTTACTTCTCAATATTTGCATCTGGAAACAATATTACTAAATAGCTGATTCTGTCACAGCAACGTGGCTGTTGGAACTCAGGAAGGAGAGAAATGGCTGAGACTTAGAAAAGAGATTGTTACGTTTTCCCTCTGCAATCCTCTATTTCAAATATGCACTCATTTTCTCTTTCTGTTGTTATGCACTAAACAAGGCTGGTAGGCAGGGTAAGACAGCCTACATTTTCAATAATGTGAAAAGCAAGAGGAAAAAAAATAGTGTACAAACCCCAGGCTTTCTCTAGATTTGGTTTCCCAGCGCTTCCAGTCTAACCCAGATCCTCAGTTCCTGCTGGGACACTGTTGAGGCATTTAAATTAAGGGAGTTCTTTAAATTCAAATGAATTTCATTTTAGCAAAATGCTCAGCCCTAAAACTAAAACTAAAACATAAAAATTGAGAGCTGATATCTTTGTTTAAGGTCTTGTAGGGTGACTAAAAGCTGCAAGCTCAAGAAGACCACCACATGAAGGTCTTATTGTCTTCCTCCAAATTATGTTTAAGATGCCTTCTGAACATTGAAGAATTTAAACTACTGAAACTTCTGTAATCCTTAGTACAGGGACAGGAGATTTTTGACTCAGAGCCATCAGTTCCACAGCATTTTTAGGCACTATAAAGATTTATTTTAAAAAAAATTCCCATGCACTAGAAAGTAACAGCAATAAAACAAAAGCACAGAAAAAAAATTGAAGCAAGTAAAGCATAAGCAGAGCTGACACTATGCAGACTTTTAGGATACAATTCTGTATCTGAAAATGTCAATTCATCTCTCCCCTGTGCAAGAACATGTTATTAATGTTTAATGCGTACAGCAAAAGACAAACACTTTCTGGAATGGGGTGAATGAAAGTGTACACAGAAGTACCACATTGCTCTGTAATGGTGACTCTTCTTGGGAGCTACAAGGGCAGTGATTTTTCAATAAAGAAAGCTACAGGGAGACTTCTAAGTCTTACCAAAAGAGAGACAATTCCATTCTCTAATAAACCCACCTTCATAATCCTTCTCATTCTTTATAGTTCTGTGGCTTTACGTTGCCATCTATTGCTTTTATCATTTGAAGTCAGAGTTTTGCCATCAATTTCCGGGCAAGTAGGAGTGGTGAAAAATGTCATAGTTTCCAAAACTTTTTGTCCAACACAAAGGCAAGAGATGTAGTCCTCAGATTAAAGTGTTCAGAGAAGACATCCATCAAATTTGTGGCAGATAAAACAATAAGCCAGCAGTTGAAGAGAGAAACAATTATTAGCTGTGCAAATGGATCATAAGCAGCTGATCAAGAGGCCACATTCAGAATAATGGGTACAACACTGAAAAGGGTATTACAGAAACTTAAAATATAGAGCAGAGGATGGCAAAAACTATATGAGTGCTCAAGGACCTGAATTATTTGAAACTTTTGAAACAGTTTCGCCTTGCTGTTCAGTAAGGAAAATAAACAAAATAAATACAGGCAAAAGCAAAGAAAAATTGAGAATTCCATTACCTAAAAGACAGTCAAGTCGAAAAAATAAGGTCAGTGAGAAGCAAGCTATCAAAAAAGGTATGAAAAAAACTGTTAAACTCTCTATGGAAGTCAGTGGAGTTTGCCACCAGCTCACTAGATTTACAGTGTTGTTCCTGGAAGTGCGATTTCTTCAAAAGATGGAATAAAAAATATATAGGGCATGTACATTAAATACTATATATTTCCCAATCTTTACAAATTTTAAAGCAGTTAGATGAGTATTTGGGAAAAAATATGTAAGTTTTGCTAATAAAATTATTCTGAAATCATTGAAGCTTGGTTTAGAACAGTAGAGGGACTAGACCTGTATGATAAAACTAAGTATGGACATTTCCATTAAAAAATAACAAGACCCCAGTAGATATATAATCACCTGCTACTCACGATGCCCTAACACCAAAACAAACTTAAGCTGCTGCAATATATTTCATATTGCTTCAATGGGCCAAATCTGCAGCGGGATTTGGGTAACCATCTGCAATCTTTTTACACCTAAATGGCTTTGAAAATATGGTACAACTGGCCCAGCTCACTCCTGATATATGATTTGTCTTGACAGCATGCTCCTTAACAAATATAAAAAGTGCATTAATACACAGACATGCAGGACTGAGCTTTGAATTAAGGTAGATTTTATAGAATTTCATGGTTAAATTTGGAGATTTTTGAGATCCAGTACTGGGGTGTGCTTGTTAAAACACTGATAAATTGTAGTTATGTTTACTTTTTTCCTGCTTTGAACCTTAAAATTGTAAAATTTAGTGCAATGTGGAGGCTTGGAGATGAAACAGCCTGCAGTTCTCTGCAGTATCTCATCCTTTCACATAAAGTGGCCTTTGACTTCTGCACCTCTGCCCACAGCCTTATGCAACGTCAGGTCTGTTTGTACACAGCAAGGAGACCCATTCCCGTTTAGTGGGACTACGTGAACAAGGAAATATAAAATATTGCTCTCTATTATTAATAATTGAAAAAAAAATCTCATGCCTGGCAATAGAATTATTTTGACATATTAATATCACATTGTAACTGTGCCATCAAAGGCGGGGTTCTGCATGTTCCTGCTCTTCAAGTAGTCTGCAGTTGCAATGGTCTGGTAATGAGGTCTCCATAGAGTCACACCAAAATTGCTTTCCCCATCCTCATCTCCTATTGTAATGGCATTGAAGCAGGGTGTTCATAGACATGCCTTGCAGTCATCATCCATCATCGTGAGACTGGTACTCCATTAAATAAACTTTCTGGGACTTTTTAAATGTGATATGAACACATCATCTGAGCAAACCGAAAGCCGGTTTGATGTGGGAAAACATGAAGAGAAGGAAGTTGGATAGCTGTTTTGCAAATGCAAATATTGGGACTGCTGTGAAACGTTTTATAGTTCTCATGGCCTAAGTCCACTTAAAGGATTAAAAACTTAATCCTGAATTCTTTCTGAAGGGGAGATACCCAAGAATTGCACATATTTTGTTTCGAATAAAAAATTCCACAGTTTATTTTGTGGTTTGGAAAAAAAAAAAGGTGAAAACACAAGTGTGCTTATTGGTCATTGAATATATTACTGAGCAGGCTCCTCCTGATAGACACACTCCTTGTAAGAGCATGACTGCAACAGCTCTGAAGTTGGACAGGCTTCCACTTTGGGTTTCATCTAGAGGAAAACAACTTGTTTTACTTCATAAAACACATTTCGAAGAGCTCGACCTAAATGTTTCGAGGATCAAGTAACTTAATTTTCTTAGAGACATCTACTTTATCTGTATCTTTTCCATACGTGTGCTACTGAAAAATAAAGCAGAGAATATGCAGTAAAATATCAACACTTTTTCTGTGTTTATCTGATGTGGACACTATTCTGCACAAAAGCTCTCCTTATGCAGTCCAGAACACATTCAAAACTGACCAAATTGAATTAATCAGCGGGAGGTCTGCACTGGGATAAGAGCACCTGTCTAGGACCTTGCAGACCAGCTGTTCTAGCGTGTCTCCTTCACTACTTGGACTGTTCCATCACAGAAGACTACCAGTGGATTTTTTATCTCTTATACTTCTTACACGCCGTGTTTTCTAAGGGAGAGGTCTCTGAGTTTTTACTCAGGTGCATTTGAGAGGAGAATCAGATACTGCTACTGATACTCAAAGCTGTTACTAAAACAGATGTCAAAATCTTAGTGCAACTTCTGCATAAAACCTCCGAGTACAGCCTCTATGAGCCAAGACTGAGTCGTAATCAAGATGAGAGCGATGCTGTAACTCAGTAGAAACAGTGGGTAAAAGCCAGTGTTATTGCTGTTCCACATCAAGGTCAGGGACTGTGCTCCAGGGACAACGCGTGGTCCCTTCCCCGTGAGTAAATATGGAAAGATGTTGGCCCTACAGCACAGAGGATCATAGCCTGACTTGTTTTTCTCAGGCGCTGCATTTGATGGGCAATGGATGATCAAGAGGGAAAGCAAGTAGAGAGACATTCAGTTGTGTGCAGGAGAACTGGGCTTCTCTCTCCTTCAGCCCTTACAGTGACTGCAGCCTGTGCTTGAGCTGGGTTGAATCATCCTGACTCAAGGGCAGTGAGCACTCACTTCACACCTTTGAATACATGGCCCAAAATACTAAAGCATGAAGAATAAAAGTAGTAACTTTCTGCAGTTTTCGAGGAAATGGTGCTGTTGGTAGCAGAGTAGGCTAACAGCAACAGGACAAAAAAGGAACAGGCACAGAATGCGCTATTCCCACAGATAATTTGATCATATCTCAGTAGCACAGAGCACTTGATGTTACCCCAGGTTTTGACAGAGTTTTTTTGGCATTCCTGGAGGAGACAGCGTAGTGAGTCATGACTCACACCACCTGCTCACCTGAAAACCGCCACGGCCTGCCACAAAGTTTAAAATCAGTAAGTGTTTGTTTCTTTAGGTCACAAACATTTTCTGTATAATTTACATAAAGAGTCTGCAACAGAAGGAAAAAGAAAACGCCTATTTTCTCAAGTTATTGCAAAAAAATTGAACAATCAAGAGGTCTTTCACCTGTTAAAATGCACAGAAAAAGTAGAAGTTATTTTTTTTATACTGGTAGAGATCACGCTGGGTCTGGAATTTAAGATACAGATTGATTGATCTCTTTAATCTAATATTTGTTCATGGGGAGGCTGTTATCTTTATTGTGGTGACACCTGCTAGTGTCGTTATAGTTAAAGGCTTACTGTATTTCTATTATAAATGCCAGGTTGGGGTTTAATATATCAGCAGGTTTGTACTGCACCGGGCTAAACACTGGCCTACGAGTTGTCAATCCTAAGGCACACAGGCAATTTTTTTAAACACAAATCTGATTCCGTTCAGGGCTTTTTCCTCTTGTATAATTTCTAAAATACTGAGAGAGGAAAAAACAGTTGAAGTAGCATGGAGCTAAGCAGCTCATAGAGTCTCACTCTCAAAGCTTTATATTTAATACGTATTAAAATCAATGTGTAAAGATGTTGTCACCTGCCTTGACAAAGAGGCCGAAAAACAACTCAGAGATGTAGTTTCAAGTGATGTGACATATCTCGTGCTCTACTGAGGCCAGTTTGAGCCGCCCTGCTAATATAAAACAGTCCGAATGCCAGCGGAGCTCACAGCTTTAGGAGCCCTCTGCATAAGGGAATGCTCCAGAGGCACAGGCCGCTGCCTCATATGCACTGACTGCTGGTAGAGGCGTATGCAACAGTCAGGAAAAAATGAGTAAATGTTCCTGCTTGTGGAAGTGGGTAAAACGTTTGCTGTGCAGTTTGGTTTACTTCGAATGGCACCACTGGGCGTAATGCTGCGTTGCTCGGAGCAGAGCGGTGTCAGTCGGGGCATTTCTGGTCATCGGCAGAGAGTGTAAATGGGGGCTGACCTAGGGCTGCTCTACCCTCTGTGAGAAACTACAGCAGCAGCTAATTTCATGTCACAGGAGGGTAACAAAGGCACCCTGAGGCTAATTTAGTGCATCTTTCTAACAATTAAATAAATTATTCTAGCAAATCACCACACTGACATGGAAAATGCTACTTTCAGGACAAGATCTAGATTTCTTAGTCTTCTCCATTTTCCTCTTTAACTTTAATTTTCTAAGTTTCTTTCCACTCCCATATCAGTTTTCACAGCTCCACTACGTGCGTTTCCACTGTCTCACTCCATTTCTGCACAGCCCACTATCCTCTGTCTTTTTACAGAGATGAGCAGGTCTCGAATATGATAATACGCCACATGGTAAGAAATTCTCTCTAAAAAGCTGGCACCTACATTCTGAGCAGAAATCACGTGTGCTTATCTCACTTTCATACACAGCGTGGGTGCTGGTGTGCATGTGCCCACACAGATTCCTTGGGCTAATATCCAAAACTTACCCCCTCCCTCGGATTTTCCTCTATTTTTAACTCAGACACACCAAATACAGACCTGAGCTTGAGGTTTCTCCTAAACTGGCTACTTCTAAGGATCACTCCCCAAACTCCTCTCCATGGGCCTCCTCTGGTCTTGGCACCTGAGTTGGTGCTCAGGAGACTGAGCCTGATCTTCTCCCAGAGTGAGACAGACACGAAACTTTATCATCATGCAGGTCCTAGCTCACCATTTGCCTTTGTACATGTATCTGCAATCAAATACATCCATTTTACATTCAAAACACACAAAACTGGGGAACAGAGCGACACCATTTCTGCAGAAAATGTCATCCTCCTCCATCACCCCTACAACACAACTCAACATTTCTCCACAAAGGGTGGATGAAATAGCAAAATACCCCACTCTATACTATCTAGTCTCTTGTTATACCTCTAAATGAAATAGCATTTTCTTCCCAATCATTTTTATGGTTTTATATATACACACACACATTGGTCACACGTCTCATTTTTTATGTTCCAACTGACAAACTAGCTTTTTATATGCCTTTTACCTTGTTCTCTATCTTCAGATTCTTCATGTAATTTCGACTTCTCCAGGAATTTCACCAATTCATCACAGTGAACATGGTTATTTTTTAATTGCTATCCATACTGTAGTAAATATAAATGACAAAAATCATCAAACATATGTTGCCTAAGTTGTATAAATATGCATATATGTTAAAGATGTGGTAGCAGGCAGGTGCACAGGAAATCTTCATAAAGTTAACAGCTACTGCAGCAATAATAAACTGATGTTACCCTTTCAAATGCTAGTCAGGATTTTGCAAGCATTAGCCACCACCGTGTGATTTGAGCAGTGCCACTAATACAGATATAGTCAAGCTGGCAACTTGTCTCTCCCCCCGGCCCCAGTCTCCCCCTTTTTTCTCACAAAGAAATAGAATGAGTTTATTAAAGTATAGATGCCATTTTCATCTCGCGACGTTAACTGTGCTGTCTGTATCCCAAAGGTACTGAGCCAGTCAACGCAAACAGCTGTGCCACCTACTTGCAACAGTTGTACACCCACCACAAAGCACGGGTAGGAGGAGCAGGTTAAAGCAAACCGTAAAGCTGCTGGTGTACCTCACTTTGCAGTTTACCCATTAGCTCGAGGGAAATTTCATCCCTTTGGAGAATATGCATTGTATGTAGAGCTCGTAGCAGAGAGTATTCTTTTGCTCTCATCTCCTATAAACCACCTACTGCATTTTTATGTTCTACAATCACATACACCAAAACAGTGTTTAGCAAATTAACATCAAGCTAAATAAAAGGCATATCAACCAACTTAGCAGGCAGCTTTTAGATGCTTCTCTACTGAGGATGTTGGGTGATCCGTAGGCTGAGAGCAGTATTTCCCTCATATTCTCATTATTTGATTTTAGTTCAATTGGATGAGTTTCACAGGAAAATTAATTATTTTCACAAGTTTAATCAGTAGCCCTGATTACTGTAACGTGAAGGAATAAGGCAAGCTGATGGAGGAAGACACTGATTCAGCACACCTCCAAGGGCAGCCACGCAGGCAGGATTTCTATGCAAATCTCACAGTATGGCAAAACTGCCCTTTCACTCCATCCCTTCGTGGGGAGAAGCCCTGTCTGCAGAAACTGTGTGCACAACCACAGACAAGTGCTTTGCATGTTCGTGCATGCACATATGTGTGTGTTGGAGAGAGAGGAGGAAACACACGTGGTTGTCTCTGTGCAAGTGCAGTGGATTTTTGATCTCCACTGCAGATAGATGTGTGTGGTATGATTTCTGTGATAGTGGAAAAACATCTCTTCTCACCTGTCTCAGGGCTTAAGAGTTGTTCATTGTAGGCCAGATACAATGTATGTGTTCAGCGAAGGTTTTGTGTCTGAGACAAGACATGACAAAACACAAAGAAATAAGAGAAGTAGCACGTGTACACGCACGCAAGAGTACAGTCAGGCACTTGTCCATTACTTCTAAAGGTCCTGCTACCTCTGACACTAGCAGTGTCTCACAAAACAATATACTAACCAAGACTTCCCTACATCATCCTTACATTAACATTAACATTCAAAACATGAACAAAACACCTGCAGTTTTCCGAAGTGATGTTTATTTGAGGACAGATCTACATATCCGTGAACGTCTAGACCTTGTAATCCTGATCCTCTGATACAATAACAGAAGCCCAATCAGTACTAAGTGTTCATTTAGAAAAAGAAATACTTTTAACTACAGCACAATTAGTTGTGGGTTTCTTTCTGCCTCTTCAGTATAATTAACTAGGGCTTTATCTTACCATTATCCTTCTATGCACTAGGGACTCAATCTAGGAACTTTTTCCTCACAGGACTCCAATATACTCTTATCTTTTTATATTAATTGAGTTATTTTATACTGTCACAGAGGTAGTAGCTGAAATAGAGATGAGGAAAGAAAACTTCAGTCACTTCTGAATCTGTTTGAACCCAAAGAACTTCAGCTACAGAAGTGCTTTGTCACTCAGTCCAAATCTTTCAGGGGTCTGATTTCCCTGTCCCTAGAGTGTGAGCAGGGAAATCCCACTGCTCAGAACAGCTCCATTATCCCACTCAAATCACATTAGAGTTACTAAAAATTGGTTGCTCACTTTTGCATCTTCACCGATGACCATTTCTAATCTTCTGGGAAGTAATTTCCAGCAAACCTCACTGACTTATGACAGTGCACAACATTGTTGCAGCAGGAATCCCTGCATAGATTAAAAAGTGAGACTAAAACCATGCATGGACCATATAACTAAAGCCCAGCATGCTTTATTTCTGTCTTGTCTGCACCGTGCTATGTGCTGTTGTCAGTATATACTTTCCCAAATCTATACTGTATTCAGATTTCTAACTGTCAAGGAAATTATTGTTGTTAAAAACCACTCTGGACACCCCCCAAAAGTTACTGCTTAGTGCAACAATTATATTCATTCACATGACACTAATCTTTAAGTTACACTGTTTAATGCAATGATGGAAAAGTATGATAAAGTTGAAAAGTAGAAAAGTGGGAGTAGCAGCATTCAGGTCTGCAGCGTTATGCACCCTTAGCAAGACCAAAAGAGCAATGCTCCTAACTAAAGCAAAGGGCCTCAACAAATGGTCATCTTCAGTTCAGAAATATCTGCAGTGTTTTTTCTTACCATGACTTTCTGAGGCTGCCTCATCAAAGCATCAGCCTTCCTAGACTGATATGTAACCACTAAAATACTTTGTAATAATCACACAAGGAAGCGTTTAGATTGGCAAAGGCCAAGAAATTCAAGAGGACCAAAACTCAAGATTTGACATCTAATTTATAAACAAACAAGGAAAAAAATTCTAGCCCTTGCCCTTGCAGAAGTTCACTGCCCTTTCACTGCAGTAAAGGACTGAGGAAATAAATTGGGGCATATAAAGTCAGATCCATCCCCCTGTCCTTCCTCCATGCTTGGAGAAATACAGCTGAGTCTCCTCAATGAAGTCAGGAGCGTTTACATATCTATTCTTTTTAGTCTAGAATGAGTATATATAATATGTCTAATAATAGCTCTAAATATCTTCTTCACAGGTATTATCTAAACCCAGGAGAGATGAATCCCTGATGCCCAGCAAGAGACATCGGAGAAAGCGACTATGCGTTTTTGACTCCCAAAGTATCTCAGTGTACCCTTCCTCAGGGCAAATGGTCCTTCTGCTGTGCCAAACACTGTGGTGACTGCTCCAAAACCAAGTTGTGTTTGCCATCTTATCCCATACACGAGAAGCCCCAGAGGGTCCCAGTTCGGCTGCTAACCCATCTTGCCTTTGCTGGTGGACTGTTGTGTCTCACACAGGCTGGGTAGGAGATTTATAGGAGGGGTAGTAAACAGAGGGTTACTGTCGACTCTGAACACTCCATAACTGAGATCAAGTTGGAGTGAGTACGCGTAAAATAACATCTGCAGCATTCACTTCAGTACTGAGGACCTCACCATGAGACCTGTCCAGTCCAAGTCCCTGGGGAAAGGTTTTTTAAGTTTCAGATGCAGATTGCACAGAGGGTTTTTTTGCCTGGATGAAGGCAAACTCAAATATCAGCTCATATATTCACATATCAGCAAGTGAAATTTTGTAGGAGAGGAATGTGCAGGGAGTCACCAGGAATCACTGACCTCAGCAGTTCTCTTTCAGGGTACTTCCCTGTGCTCTCCCTATGTAAGTCCATCTTTCTCCTTCTTAAGGGAATCAATTAACTCCAAAACAATGCACATAAATTAGAAGTTCAAGTAGCAAGGCCAAGTAGTTCCAATTAATTCATTTATATATGATCTAGAAACGAACAAATAATCCAAACCATTGCCTTAAAGATAAAGAAAAGCCTATTTTTCCACAGGGATGTGCTTGAAAGGAGTATGAGAGGTACTTAGACAAATGGACTAGCTCCAAATAATAAAGTACCAGTTTAAGAAAAATGCACAGGCCAAGATTACAGCAAATTATACAGTCCTATACCTAAGCAGCACTCATACTCTTGAATTAGAAACATACATGCTTAACTCCAAGTATCAGCACAAAGCCCTTAGCCTGTAATAATATTTCCTTAGCAAAGAAAACTGTATTTTTCACTTATTTTCTCTGTAAATGGCCTTATATTTATCATTAAACTTTCTGGAAAAAAAAAAAAATCTGTGACTGACAGTGAATGTGGCTTCTGCTTGAAACAGAGAAGAAAATTATAGCAATCACAAGTGACCTGTTCTGTGAGAAACAATTAGGCAAGCTGAAGTATAGATACCATGATGTACTCAGCCTGTAGTCCTAGAAACAAGGTATTTCTGGGCCATGCTAGACTGAGAAGATCAGTATATAAATCGTATCATGACCTGAATAAAGGCACTTGCCACATCCTTTTGGATCAAGCAGGGAGAGGAAAGGACATAGTTATATCTCTATAATCTGTTCACCCACTCTATGGATGTCAAGGAAATAAGGTTTGGCCTGAAGGCCAAATTCTAGTTTCACTTATTGCTGCAGTCTGTCATGCAAATTTGGTGAATGCTTTGCTGATGTGACCAAATCAGTCCACAACACTCTTAATTTCTGCTGTTTCAAAATGCCAAGAATTTTTTCTTCACAGTGGTCAGCGTCAGCCTTTATTTTTTTTTTAAATCTGAGATTTGCCCGAAGGAAAATACTTGTGAAAAACACCATACAGGCCAGGGCTTCTCCATAGCCTTAGAAGCCCCTCTGGAAAGCTGTTAGCCTCTTAGAAAAGGAGTATAACCAGCTGACTCCAAGTGCCACTTGATCAATAATGAGATATTCAGAAGGAGTCTTAATTTTATCTAACCGGAGGGATGAGACTATCATCTTCCCTGACAACCAAAAACTCAGCAGAGACCTCTTAAAGGGAATCATCTCCATTAAATTGTTGCCTGCTTGCAAGCAGTAGCAGTAATGGCACTCACCAGCTTTCAGCTGGAAATGACTGGGGGAGAATGCAGCAGGTAAATTGATGCTTTGCAGGGGCATTGCACACATACCCGTGGCATTATGTCACTGTGGCACTCATCCATAGAGTCTGCAGGGACTTGCAATCACTTCTCCGACTATGCCTGAGGTGCTGGGATGCCCCAGAAGGAAAAGCATATATGTCCTGCAACAATGTATGTGCACGTGCACGCACACGGACGGCCTTTCCGCATGCCATGTTCCATGGGTGCATCACAACACCAGCGTAACATCTTTTAAATGAAAAATTTAAATTAAAATGTGGTGTTCTAAAAGACCATTTGAAGTTCACACCACAGCAAAAACTTACTGTGACTTATTAAAATTTACACAATCATAACATTTTTTATTACTCCCAATTAAGATTTTTAGGGAAAAGCAAATATTTGAAATGGCAGGTTGGTGACCTAAATATAGAAATCTTCTTCTTAAAAAATCTTGTCATTTTGGAGACTGACATATGTTATCACTAGTAAATTTCAATACTTAGTCAATACTAAATAACACAAACAACTCACAATTTCTTTATACTATTTCTTTCCAACTGTACAGCTCACAGATGAGAGAAATTAAATTCTTCTCAGGCAGATAGTATGATCTTCCCACGACTTAAAGAGGAAAAAAGAAAGACAAATTTTTCTCCCAAGCTTTAGGTTTGTGCTTGCCAACACTGAGTTGGGTAATTGGTCTGACAAAGACAGTGGGAGAGGAAAAAAAAAAGAAAAAGAAAAAAAAGGTCCAATAAAAAGAATAATCCCTGACGTAATAGAACAAGAATCAGATCAGTAGTCAAAGACAAGAAGTTTTAGGAATAATAAAAGGGAACACTCTGACTTGCTAATAAATTAGGAGATTCCGAGGTGCACAAAACGTGAGAAAGAGTACCCGCATAGGTAATAGTTAAAGACATACTATGAGCCAAGCAGATGATAATTCATTTTCTCTGTGATGTAACCCAACACTGTTTAGTCGCTTCTTAACAACCCTTCAATCATGTCTCTTTTAAGTCTAAATAACATTTCAGCCACCTCCTACAGGGGAGGACTTGCACATTTCCCTCTGGAAATACATTTCTGTAATCTCAGAGTGTCCATAAACCCCCAAATTTTATTTTAACTTCTACAATGAGAAAGTATTTAACTAAGACAGAATTACGAAAACAAGGTTGCACAACATGTCACTTGTTCTCAAAAAATTAATCCGATAATGTTTGCAGTCGTGTATTTGTGTACCTCGCATTAGGCCTCACCTTATGTTCTGTCTATATTTGGGCTGTAGCAGGTTTTCAAGTAACCTAAATAAACTTTAGTTATAAAACGATTATTAGCATAAATATGAATAATGTTTTTCAGGCAGAATCTATCATCCTGACTGTAGAAAAACTCAGTGGTATGAGTCTGAAATTAATACTTACTACATGGTGGCCCCCACCAACCCCAGGACATCTTAGCTCAGATATACATCCCTACTTTGTAGATCAAGGTCATACGGCATGGCCAAAGCAGATAACTAAAGCCCTTCCCAGATGAAATGGTGAGTCCTTCATTCTCCCAAAACGTCATCCTGTACACACAGTTGTCTGGGTTTACAAACCTCTAACTTGATGAGTTTGACGTAATTTCCATAGGTGTCAGTCAATCTTTTCGAAGGACTTTTAGGTACATAGCTGCATTGCACAAGTCAATAATTCTTTGTAAAAGGTCCTCAGGCAAAAGACATAACCAGTCTGAAATGATTTTTGACTTAGTAGTCTGCAAGTTATGTCAGGCAAGACCAGGAAACAGCCATATTTTCAGAGCAAATACAATTCACAGTGAATCAAAAAGCTTGCTAAAGACTTTAGAAACATTTGGAGACCATGGAGATGCAATCTCACTCATATTCTATCATAATGTCAACATGAAAGTTCTTGCCTCAATTGAGTTCCACCATGATGAATAGCATGTGGCTTCATTGCATTATGAGACTTAAAACCTGTTGGTCTCAATTTAAATTGAGATGATAGCTAAGCACATCTACTTTCAGCATGAACCAATCAAAAAAAGATGTGATTTTCCATAGAAACATCTCTACCCAATAGTTTATATATGCTGAAGTAGCCAATTACATCTTGGCACACTCAAAAATACATAGCAACAGCAATGACAGCATGGCAACAGCAGCTGCTGCACAACGGAAAAATTAGAAAATTACTCTTTAGAAAAAAATATATTCTGTTAATTCACTTTGTTTACATTTTCTTTCATGAAATAGTTTCAGAAAACACTGTATGTGTAGCTAACTCTTCTTGTGTACCTCATTACTGGATGGGTGAATTAGGATTATTAACAAAAATATTCCTTGTTGTCAAAGTTGCCTTCCACTGTGAGTACAATTCTGCACATGGCAAATCATTCAGAAAGTATGGGAATTTCATATTAGTTCCTCCCAAATGCAGGTATACCAGCGAACATAAGATGACTTCACTTTTCATAGCCAGTGCGTTGACGTTGGTGGGACAGGACAACTGCCCTAAGCAGCGGGGCCTTACCTGACAACCCAGGAATGGCCTGACCATGGTGGAAAGGCTGATTCTTCCCTCAGGCGAAGCCATCATATTTTCTCTTCATAGAGTATGACATTTGCCATACGATCAGATGTATTTACATGAATATGCGCTTAAAAATACCTAAAGGGAGGACGGGGATTTTAAATAGCCATGGTGGAAATAGTGGATTTTTTTAAATTGTTAAGGTCCAGCTCCTGCCTCCACGAGCATATGTTTCACTTCCACTCTCCCCTTCCCAGAGGAATGTCCCACTTTTATTATGGGACAGCGCCCACAAGAGTGGTTATACTGTGCTTGATTTATACTGTGTCAGTGACGATATAGCAGGGAACAAGCAAAGGGCTGTCAGTACTTTCTCGGCAGGGCGTGAACGTGTATGACCCTATCGAAGTGCCACCTGTGTGTAAAACAGAGCTGCAGAACATGGCAGTTCACAACACACATTTTTGAAGGGAGGTGACGGGAAGGCAAAAAAACCTGTGCAAGAAATCCAGTAATTATGTTCACAGTGACAGTGTCATGTGTCTAAATAATATTTTTTGTGTTTTATCTGTTTGTAGATTTGTATCGTATTGCCCTGGGATATGAAGTAAGCTATTTGTGCCTCTATAGTTAAGAATAAGGCAGTTTCCCATGTCTAAATCCTGCCATTCTGTACCTATTAGCAAAGTCAATCTACTCTCTGGTAAGGCACAAATAGAATTTGATATACCAAGAGTTACTACATTTGAGCTGATCAGCTATAGTTATGTAAATCACTTGTGAGTATGGATTCAAGCAACACCAGATAGAGAATTTCAGCTTTACTTTGTTCATTCTAGTATTCAGGACTCAGTTTTGAAGTATAGCGTTTGTTTTACAGTTGTTTTGTTTTTTCTGTGCAAGCTTACATTCTGGAAAGACATGTGAGACCATGCCCACTTCCTGATCGCCCTGCAGATCCCAGAGTATCTGCCCAACAGTGTGAAGAGATCAGTGCTTGAAAGGGAAAGATATTTTCTCTCACCTACATTAAAGTATCATTAGATAGAGCAATGAGGAGTTTTTTCAAATTTTCTCATCTACTTCGTTCATCTGCTTGACCCAGAAAGTGGACTCCAGATGAGATGAAGGTTAATCTGTCCAGGGTGGCCTTTCCTCTGTCCTCTTGTCCCTGCTCAATAGGTAGCTTGGAGAGCTTTAAATGTTATTTTTGAATCCACCCACATAAAAAGCTGCTCTCTAAAATGACCTTTGAACACGACTGAGGGAAGACAGTACTCTCTCAAGTACTGCTTATTGTCCTGCTTTTACACGTTATTTATATGCTTCATCTTCCACTTGTCCTGCTCTTATCCCATTGACCAGGTTCATAGCGGTCATGGCTATGATAAAAATCATTATTATCAGTTATAGTTGCTCTACTTCATTTTAGATAACACTTCTCTTGGATGAGAATGGAAGTGTATGTACTGCTGCTAGTAGCTCTTATCGTTTCTCAAACTGTCAGTGAACAGTCATTATTGTCCTGCCACTTCTCCTTCTATTGTGAGAACAGTTAGTTATCCTACTTCTCATAAAGCTTCTGGTTTGCAAATTAGCTTCCTATGTAATACTCTTTTATTTAAATCTGGAAACCTTCACCCTTCTTCTCCTAGTTGCATATGGGGAAAATTAGTCACCAAATGGAAATGTGACTGAGACTTGAATATGAAATGTATACATTTTAGAAGAAAAAAAAATATATCTCCACCTTCCTGAGTAGGATTCAGAGCTGGCATGCTTTGAATTTCAGCATAACAGGTACTTTCTCATCACTTTTCTCTTTTAGTTCTTGGCTGAAATCACCAAGCATTAGAGTACAGCTTACTGTTCAGTATGGTGAATATGACCTCACGTAACCTCTTGCTATCCCAGGAGAAGAACAAGAAACTTTCTGGCAAAATACATCATTCCTTGAGTTTTAGGTGCAAAGACTCATGTAACAGCAACATCTGATGGAAAAATTGTAAGAATTAGATTGAGCCGCTGTCTCTAGCCTACCTTCCTCCATATGCTTTGGGTAAATTCCCAGAGCTTCCTACGTGCTTCCTCTCGCAATCTAATGCCTCAGGTGAGAGGGGTGCACTTGGTCTTCAAAAGTCGTTCGTAGGTTGTTCATAGAAAGGGTACATCATCCTAAGTGGACTCTTTATTCTAGGTGGAGAATTTAATGCCACAGTCAAATTTCATCACTCTTCCTCCATCAGCATTAGCTTATTTAAGTATTAATTTCTGGTAAGATGTGAAAATCAGGATTTCAGTTTTTCTGTTTTAAGTTGGCTGTAATTGATGTTGATGCAATTGAGATCATTGTCTATTGTGTGTGGGAAGCACAAATACCTTCAAGGACAGCATCACAATGAAAGCACTGAGCGAAATGAAATAACACCTCAGTTATTCATTACCCCACTGACTTACTAAGAAAAATCTTACAGTAGGAAGAGTTGCAGCAGCTGATCCACTGCTGCTGCATAGCAGCCACCCCAAACTCTGCTCCACAATATCAGAATAAGTGATAGCAAAACTGTATCAAGGGGATCACGCTCTGGTTTTAGAATGCAGTCAATACACACGGTGATGCATGAGACATGTGGAAGCAGGTAGTGGGTTTACCTTGGCTGGATGCCAGGTGCCTAACAAGCTGCTCTATCACTCCCCTTCCCAGCAGGACAGGAGAGAGAAAATAAGATGGAAAGCAAATAGTAGGTTGAGATAAAGTAGCTTACTAAAAAACAAAACAAAACAAAACAAAATATTCCCAAAAGAGGAAAAAGAAAAATCTTTACTTCCCATTGGCAAGCAATGTTCAGCCATTTCCTGGGAAGGAGGGCTTCAGCACACGGAGCACTTGCTCTGCAGGGTAAACATTTTAAAATAACAAATGTTCCCAGTCCATCCTTCCTCCCATAGCTTTTATATCTGAGCTGATGTTACATGGTATGGAATATCCCTTTCGTTAATTTAGGTCAGCTGGCCTGGTTGTGTCCCGTCTCAGGACCTTGCCCACTCCAGGCCCCTTGATGGGGCTGGCGAGAATATTAGAGAGAGAGTGTTGATGCTGTGCCAATGCTGCTCAGCGGTAGCCAAAACACTGGTGTGTTATCAACACCTTTCTAGCTACCAATGCAAAGCACAGCACTGTGAGGGCTGCCATGGGAAAACTAACTCCATCTCAGCCAGACCCAATACAAGGTGCAAAAGTTCTACCCTGTGTGGAACACGAGTTACAGGAAACTCCAAGAGCCACGTTTGGTTGGGAGAAGAATGATGGATGTTATCTACAGATATAGCTGCTGTCTGTAGCTAAATCACTCTGCAAGTTATTGTTTTATGCAGTTAAGGATACAAGAATCTCCCACATCAAGCTGACTTGTCTTATACTTCCAGTGAATCCCTTCTATGGCTTTGTCCCTCCCTTGTCTCTCTCTTGCTTGCCCCAGACACTGGGCCAGAAACGTGGACATTGATGCTCTTGTCCTTTCTCGTCTGTGCCATACCCCCAGTGTGAAGCTGCACGTGCAATACAGCACTCAGGTTGCCTCTACAAGCAGCTCTTTTTCTGTACTTCTCCTCTGAAGTGACACTTGTCTCTGTCTACTCTTCAAGGTGTGCCCATTCGCAAGAAGTGACACACTTTTCCACTCTGTCACTGGGAGAACATTTTTGAGCGCCAGTGCGGGCCACCCACTTGATAAAAATGGTCATGATACTAAAATTATCAAGAGCCAACTGTTTCTTCCTCCTCTTCATTCAGCTAACAATCCTCCAGTGTGCAAGATCCTAGTAGTCTTTAACAAATAGGAAAAGGTGCATGACACTGTCGTACCTAAGCAGAGCAGAGGGGAATAACAAATTGGTACAAGATCAAAGGGAAAATATAAGTACTGCAACTGGTCTGAAGAGCATCCCCTGGGACAAGGGAAAAGAAATGATGCAATGGGAGCAATTGAATGACATGGGCATTCTCATAGAGGACCCATTACACAAAATTGATCTGCTTTAATCTAAACTATTTGGCAAAAGCAGATAGCACGTGTGTGCCAGATACTTAAAGAAGCATATAATCTGCTCATGATCTATCTGCAGGCTGCACTAACTGTCAGTTGCTTGATGTGCACAAGCCTATTGTGGGGAGACAGGTAAAAAAGGAAGAGCAACTAACTAACTAACTGTAGCACAAGCATGGAAAGCTTTCTTAATTGTCTCAGTTCTTATTTATCTTTCCTTCACTGAATGGCACTTTTGACCCCACAGAATCATATTTTTTTAAATCAGGCTTCAAATACTGAAGATTTAATGCACACTTTTTTAAACCAACAAGCTGAATTATCCATCTGGTTGTCTAATATATTTTCATGGTAGCTTTAGGTCCTAGCAAATTGGGTATTTTAGTACCTGGACGTCTCCAGTATACCAGAGCATAATGACAATGAACACGTACATTGGTGAAAAAAGGGGGGGCTGTATTTCTGTATAAGCATGATAATATATTCTGACACCATAAGAGCAGTATTTTCTGTCAATCAGCTTGAATTCCCTGTAAGTCTCAGACATATAAGTCACAATGAGAGGGTTATGCATTTCACAAGTGGATTTATATATAAATACTTTCTCTGGCTCCAGTTCAACACAACAAAAGAAGTCAAACATTAGTCTGTATTTGTATTTCTTCACTGAAATGTTTTGACATAAACTGCACACAATCCTAGCTGAAAAGTGCCATGCAGTTTGGAAGAAACTGCTGTGAACACCTCTATTGTTCACAAAATGCCAAAGTTTTTGCATCTTGGAAACTTAGAGGCCTCGTTTCCACAACTCCATCAGCACTTTTGTTCTAAAGAGCACACAGCTCTGTACATAGCCTTCTCCTTCCTTTCCTAGGCTTCTTTCCCTTGTAACCTACTAACCTACTAACACCAGTGAGAGTTGCAAAAATAACATCTGACCTCTGCCAAAACAATGAAACATCTACAACAAAATGGTGGCTGTTTACTATTCAATTGTGAGGCAAATATCTATTTTTGCACTGTATTAAATAAATCACTGTCACTCTACAGTACACTTGTTTACAGTGCATGGCAAGTTCTTGAGTCAAACTGATCAGTTACACTGGTTAATTCTTGAATAACCCAGGGAAAGCAGAGTTATTCTGGATTTGTCCCGGAATTCCCCTGTTCCCATGACGTGTAATGGAAGTGATCACAGCCACCACCTAAAACTTGCACAGTTTGGGTACAGCTCTGCAAGATGGTAACAAATGAGTGCTGGAGTGACTGCAGTGTGATAGCCAGTTTGACCACATCGAGAATAACCTACAGACTTTCCTAAAAATTCCTAGAACTGGTCAGGCATTACTGCAGCACACTGGTCATCTGACTACTCTCTTTTCCTCTGACAATGCCCTAACATTCTCAGTCAACATTCACCCAGTGTTCATCCATTCACCCCAGCCTTTCCTTACCCTCCTTGTAGCCTATCTAGCTACCAGAGAACAGCAAAACCCTCTAAAAGAGCAGAAAACCTTAAGGCCTCAAATTCCACTTATGGGAAAATATGGGCACATAGTCCTGAGGCAGATTGTCTGTAAAAGCATGTTCCATTTCACAGTTTTCATTTTATGAAATCACACTGAGAAGCACAGTGTATTCTATTCACCGGCTTAAACTCACCCTAAGTAGTCCCTACGAAAATGTTTTGGTTTCATTAGACATCCAATAATGTCTTTAGTTCAATGGGTTTAATTATGAGAACGCAAAAAAAAAAAAAAAAAAAAGAAAACTCAAGCAATATGTAGATGAACCTGGACTGAAATATGTTGGGTTTAGAAAACAAAGCATTGGTTTCAATGAAAAGCTACTGGTGTGAGTGAAAATATTATGCCTTGAAAGGAAATCTATTCATTTCCATAAAAATTTAGTGACTTGAGTATGCATGGATTGGTTCCACTACAGATATATTGGATTCAATGACACTGTATTAGTTTCAAAGCATATTTATCCGTGCAGTAAAAATGTATAGGTTATGAGAATTAAAGAGGCGTGATGATGACTGCCCTGAAGACTAATCTAAAATACAATTTCTATTAAAATTGATCAAATTGGACTTAACAATGATACACTCAAAAACCCTAAATAAATTTTATTGTACTAAATCACTTTGAACACATCAGTCCTTTCGTGTCATTCTGGTATAAACGGATTCTTCCAGGTTTCAAGGGGCTGCATCCCTTCCTCTTCTCCACTGAATGCAACTGTAAGCAATTTCAGGTTCTTTCTCCACGAGCAAACTATATTTTTTCTCCCATCTGTAAGGATGAAAATTCAGCTTATCCAAAGGGCCAGGCAGACAGGAGTAAAACACTGACTCTTTTTTTCCAGACTGGATGTGGAGACCTAGGGGTGCTGCCTGGAGGCAGAAGCAGTCCTGCAGATCACAGACCTGAGGTCAGTAATGCTCATATTAAAATCCAACAGTATGTCCATGCCTGCGCTTCTTTCTGGCTGGCTCCAAGCCTCTCCTTGGGGCATTATTCAGGCTCTCTGAATCACCCTTCAGAGACCACATAACTTCCTCCCGCGAATAAATATGGAAACAGATATGGAGTTCTGGCTGTTTGAATAGGTGCTCCAATCAGGCAAAGAAACATATCCATAAAGCCATTTGTTTGCTTAGGCCTGTACATTTATTTTCAGTTTAAAAATTATATGCCATACTGAAATGCTTGTTGGTTCATGCTGAAGCCTAAGAACTTAGGTATGAACTCCCCCTATGAACTGCATTTTTTTCTCAGAAATCACAGTGTTTAATAAATGCACAATTAATTGAGAGGTGTTTCAGCTTGATCTACTGTTGCACAATAGGACTCTGGCTACACCGCTGTTATAAGTAATATTCTGTAGACACAACATTTGGAACCACTCAGGCTTCTGTGGCTGTTCCTATTGTAAAGAGGCATCCTGAGTGATTCTGAAAGCCCAGATATTTGTTTTGATTTGTCTATAAAAATGTATCAGTAACTTTATCATTTAGTTTGTCCTGCTGACTAACACAGCTCCCCACTCATGCTAAAGAATGTACATAATACAGAGGCTGTTAAGTGCCTGTACTATTTTTATAAGAAAAAACATCAATAAGCACTTGACTTTGAAGTTTTTACCATCCATTTTCCAGAATGACTCTGAATGATAAAAGAAAACAGTCTTCAACTTCCCTCTTTGTGGTACACAATAAAGCTCTATTTACCATTCAATTTCTTCATGATGGGACCCTAGCTTTTTCCCTACATACTTGCATTTCCTCAAACAACACAGGCAAATTAATTTTTTTCTTAAATCCTGACTAGTCTGTTCCAGTTAAATGCAAGTGGCACCCAATATTTTTCAAGTTATAGTATAATAAATATCCTGGGTTCAAATCCTAAATCTAGATTTTCAAAATAAATAAATGATAAATCAAATTGCAGGATCAGTATCCACATGATTCTGATGAGCCGCAGTTTTATCTTGTCACAGGGAAAGAATATTCTTATATTGACACAATCTATTTTTTACTGTCATGTTATAAATTAAAGGTTTGTTGCAATTCCTAAGGAATATAATCCAGTGTTTTCATCAGAACTCCAAGTTAAACGTACACCATAAAGTTTAAGTCTTTATTTAAGGCCTAGAAAGCACAAAATTTAAAGACAATTTAAAGCTACCATTCTGTGGTCTAAAACTTCCTGCATCAGTGACTGTCTCTCTGAATAAACTCTTTCAAGCGCTATTTCCCATACCACCATGCAGGCCTTCTAATCACACCTGCCGTATCTACAGGGTTCCAAGACAATAATGATTTTCCTCAATTATGGTTTGCAAAATACGGTGAATTATGCCTTGTTTCTAAGTTCTCTATAAATTCTTCATCTTCTTTCTTGTACCAGTATAAAGACTGTTGGTTTGGCATGCAGCAGAATTCCTCTGATTCCGTCCATATTTCATTCAACTTTTACTACTTCCTTTTGATTATTTTGTACTGTTATATTATCAAAGTTAAAACACCCCATATGCCAGCTATAGTACAAGATGCTATTTGCGCAAAGGAAATTAGAACCTGTGGTCCTGCTTGTGCAAATATTTACACAGAGGAGTAATGGCAGGACTTCAACAGTTCAACCACATTTCTCGTGAACATGTTGATATTTCAGGTATAAGTGTTGACAATAAACATTGTCCTTAAATGCATAATCTGAAGCAGATGGAAGGAGAGTTTGGGCTCTGTGTGGGGAAAGCCCTGTGTTCCTGCTTCCCCAGGTGAATGCACAGGAATGGAGGCAAGGTGCAGGACTTGAAGGACAATCAAGTTTGACAGTACAAGTTTCTGCTGTTCTCATTTGGCTGAAGTCCTGGGCAGGTCAGAACGTTTTGTACTCACTCCCTTGGCTGTTTCCACAATCACACTCATCCTGCAGCAGTCACTTTACCCATTTATCTACACATATTTTAGAATTCATTCTGTTCTGTGCACGCACTTGTATGTCTCCTGACTACTAATTTTTAAGCATCTAGCCGTCCCAGTCAGTAGACAGGCAAACGTTTTAAAAATATATCTGATGTTTTCTAACTTCTTCAACGTATTTTGTTATGTTTATCCAAAACATGGGCAATACCTGCCTGAATAAACCCTAGCCAGTCCTAAGGCAGCAGATATAGGGCAGCTTAAATTGCTGGACCCCCTCCACCACTGGGATTTATGTGCCATACAACCATCAGATAAGCAAGTCCAAATGCATTCATGTCCTACCTTAAAAGAGGAAAAAGATCAGAGCAGCACAGCCCTTCAGGGCCTCCAACAGAGGCTATTTGCTATCCCAGGCTGAAAGACTTCTCACATTGATTTTTAAAAAGAGAGTTGATAGCATGTAGGTTGACAGCCTCAAGTAAAGGATGAGGAATGCACAAAACAAGGGCGTCTCATGGGATAGCTACTATTAGTTTGCCTTTAATGTAGGGCAAAGTCCCGTTCTCAGTTAGGAGAGCACACACTTGGGATAATGCTACCACCTGTCATTTAGTAAATCCAGATTTACAGAGGTGTAAACAGGACTAGAATTTGTTCCAGAATCTCTAGGCAAGCTGAGAAAGAGCCCTTCCAGAACACATAATTCAATATCATGCCTTAGGTAACAGCAAAATCACAGTCTTTATGTTTCTTTCATGAACTATCAAGCTTCCATGCATCATATATCGCTATATTTCTTTAGGTACTTCATAGCCCTAAAAGAGCACTGGGTTGGGTGGATGGAGTGGTGGGATTTTTTTTACACTTTTCCAAGAATATACGTTTTTCAAGTCTAAATAAAAAAAAAATTATTCACTCCTTAATTGGCTTTTGTCCGGAGGCATTCTTCTTTTCAGCTAAGAGAGACGTATTTGATGTCTTCATGAAAAGATCTCACAAATTTTTTTTCATGTGAAATATACCTATAGATATATATAAATGCTATGGTAAGCTTTTGTCTTCCCCTTTGATTGTTCCATAATGCTAAGAATGCCATTTTAAATGTGTGTTATTTTAACAGGGTTTATGTTAAGCAACAAGGTGGATATTATTCTTTAAATCTGAGTTTAAACACTATGAAGAGTGAAGACAATTGAAGTAAATCATAATTGCTAAACAGGATTAGTTTGCAACAGCTTCCTTGAAGTTTGCAAGAAAACATATAGAAGAACAGATCTCTGAAGCAGAAATACATTTTATTCTTAGCTTCTAACCCGGGCCTGCACTCTCCGAAGTGTCATTGTCATGAATCATTGTTAGCAAAACAATAACTCTAGTGGTCTTACATTTTCTCTCTGTGCAAATTATGTATGTTTCATGTGACATTACTTACTTCCTCAACTAGCAAGTCTTTCCCGTCTGTTGGAAAGCCACCAGTGGTGACGTGCTATCAAAGTGAATTACCTTCTTACTTGCCAGGAAATTAGGGCAAACCAGTGCCTTTCATCTAGCTCCTCTACACTGCCATCCTGCTCCCACAGGGTCTCACATTCACTCTTCTCCTACTGATTTGTATGGGAGAAATTGTATAGGAAGTAATTCCTCTGTGGCTTGAAAAATGCTTTTCAGGCTTGAAAAGAAGCTGTATGACTTCATGTATGATTTGTTCTTACAGAACCACTGAGCACCAGAAAGAGGATTCCTATCCAAGTTCCATGTAAGTGGGTGAAAAACCAAACATGACGAGGAAAACAGAGTAGAAAAAGGATGGGCTATCAGATCCAAGCACCTGTGGCCGTAGGGGCTTTTACTCTTTGTAAATGCCAGGGTACAGCTGTAGCCAGCGTCAGGACAGAAGATTCAGGTGTCAGACCATGATGGGTTTTTTCATTTCCTTTGCAATTCTCATGATGCCAAATACTTGGATTATTATGAATGTAATAGATCTCCACAGGAGGAAGATTTGATGTCTGGGAGCTGTTAACCAAACGATTGGCTAGTAGAAGTTTAGCTGAAAGTAGTCTTTGAGAGGAAACTGGCTAACAGTCTTCCCTGCCCTACTATAAGTTACACTTGGGCTATAAAATACTTGTCTTCAAAACGTGACAAGTGCTAAAGAACCCTGCGAATGAACAGTTAGGAGTGTGCTCCCGTTCCCCATTGCCATATCATCTTCCTTCTCTTCCTCGCACTTCTATTTCTCTCCTGCCTACGCCAGCACTTCATTTCTCTCCAATAATCTGGTCATGCCGTATACCCCTCTCACATAAGCCCACGTCCACGCCAGTCTTCCCCTTTCATAACTCTTCACCTTCATGCTTCCCATCTCCCTCCTCCTTTCCATTCCGTCCATGGATGCACCATGATATTGCTGCTGTCTTTCTCCTTGCTTCAGTCTTCTCTGCGTCTCTGAGTGAGTTTCATTCCTCCATGACGTCTGCACTGCTTCTTGAGGGGTTCACCTGATCTCCCAATAATTGCATACCCTTTCCTAGACATACCCACAAATTTTGCCATTTCTTCCATTTATAAACCCAAGTTTGCCTCCCTCTATACACATCTATTGGGCCCCCTAGTTCCCTAGATTTCCCCCTTCAGTCTCTTCCTATCCAGTCATTGTAAACAAAATTAAGGGGGTTTGCTTTCAATTACAATATGTCTGAAAAAATCTCTATCCTGGAAGAGACAAGGAGTCAGGAGGACTGATTTCTCTGAGGCAGAATTAATCCAATTAGGTTGAAAAACGAGTGTCTAATGAAAAGCTAGATTCTATTATCTTAATTGTTGAGTTGCTGTTATTACTCCATAATACCGCAGGTAAAAGAGATGCAAGCAGGTATTCTACAGTTTCATACCAACCAATGAGAACTCATTCAGTAGATACATCCAAGACTACATTTATGCACGCAAAAAGTTTTTTTGAATGCTCTAAGTCTCACCTACATTTGCTGCACACATCTGTAGTACACCTAAGTAAATGTGAACACTGTTGTCTCACTTTATGTGTGCTGCTGCAGTTTCTCAGGAAAAACTATGGCATGCACTTTACCGGCAGATTAGGTCTTACCTCTGTTTAAGTTGGTGGCCCTATTGAATCTGAAACAGCCATATTGGTGTCTAGGAGGATAATGATACCTGTGCTCTCCAGAAAAATTCAGATTGTGATCCCTCCATGACCCCAAGCCAGAAAGGATGAAAAAGTAAATTATGCTAATCTACTCATTGTCAGGTCCCCATCTGTTCTTTCCTTTCATTCAGGGCTCCATCCTCTCCAGAGCTAGCCCCACGTGAACATCTTTAGCAAACACCTGGAGCTAAACCCACTGCAATGAATTCGTACCCCCCTTCTCCACAGTGAATACGGCTGAGGCATGAACGGCAGGGTTCTCCGCAGCTCATCTTCCCCAGGATGCAGAAGAACATCTAGCAACACAATACATTAAATGGCATTTGATTGTATACAAGATTCAGTAATTTGCAAAGGGTCTCCCAGTCATTAGCGAGAATTAACGAGGTTCTACTGTAATAAAATCTTACTTCAAAATAGAGAGTTTTACCAGAACATATGGGATTATAAAAGTAAATGTGCATCACATAATCTTATGCCACATTATATAGCACATTTTTAAAAAGGAAACACCCACAGGTCTGAACAACTTTTATTTTTATGCAAATGCACTATGCACAGAGACGTGCTTACTTGTCACTTTTGTGTTGTATCACCACAGTGCCAAAGGGAAGTATCTTGTCTCGCTTTGCCTAGCCTTCATCCATCTACCTTTGCAAACACTCTTTACCATTCATAAGCTAAAGGACTTCTGGCATCACAAAATCTGTTTTCTTTTCACATCCATCTTCTGTGACGTGCAGAAGGAAGCCCCTGCAAGAGCTTTGTAACCCAATCCTCCTTGAGAACTCAGTGCTCTGTACAGATTATGCCCAACCTTGCATGCTTTTTATAATCATAACCATCATCTTTTTATTATGTCTTGGACTTGAAGAGTCCTGAAAGCAGATGTAACTCATGATGACCTGACTTCAATGGGAGAATGAACCAGGTGGCTAATTGTCTCTAAAACAAATACACTGATAATTAGCAGGAGAGCACAATGCAACAGAAGCCTAACCACCAACCTTTATTTAAGTTAAGCAAATGGGTGAGCAAATGATGTAGCTGCATCATACTTTGACAAGCTAATAAAGGATCCATACTTCACCTAGTCAGCTACACTAGCCAAACCATGCCCTCAGGACCTGGTATCAATGATTCTGAAAAGGTAGACTTATAGAAAACGGAGAAAAATATGTGCACAAAAGCACTTGTGCACAAAAGCTCTTCTACAACAGCTTCCCTTTCTGAGCAGGTCACTGCACTATCATTTCTTCCTGAGTATTTGCCTTCAATCCTTGCCTTACATCCCGAACAGAAACAACCTTGGTGGCCTCATGCTTTCCACTTGCCCATGTCACAAAAACAAGCATATTGTCATCCTCTGCTGAGGAGCAGTCTAGGAACAAATAGCAAAAAAGGCTGCCAGTTAAGCTGTACTGCCTTGGCACTGCTGCACGGAGGAGTTTGCTGGCTCTCAGAGTAGATGGCTTTAGCTACCACTGCACATCCCCCACCTTCACAAGCACTAAACTTCATCCCACTGGTTCCACAAAAAGCAAGCAAAGAAAATGAGTGGAGCTTTCTTTAAAGATGTTAGCAACTCAGAGACTTTAACGCTAAAACACAGATTGCTTTGTAAATGTGTCAAACAGCAGCCCAAAATATAGCACCAAATAAAGTACCCAATGCTAACAACTCCACAGGTGTTGACAGACAGGTGGAAAGACAAACCTTTCCAAGTTATTCCCATGTTCCTTGTCCTGATCGGACAAGTCAAGCTTTTGTAGGATAGGAGATAACATTCTCACCTTTGTTATTTTGTTTCAGTATTTACTGTTGGTTATTCTTAAAAGAGGGATACAAATAGCAGTGGTTATCTGTTCATCTGGAAGTATTCTGAGTGCTAGAGAGAATAAAAATCAAAAAGACTGTTTACCCAGCACTCTACTTCCAGGTCAGGTTGAGAACTAATTTAGGCACTTTCCTTTAGGAGAACCTCTCACACAGGAGGGGTTTTATCCTAAAAGAGTACTAGAAAGCAGAACTAGAAATAAAGCAAGGGACGAATATAACCATGTTGAGCCAGTCTTACCTGTTCCCTACTTTTTCCCTGTACTGCTAGCAGCAACACAGAAAAATCCTACTGACTACACCCACCCCACCTTATCAAAGATACTTGGCCCAAAAGTAGGTTTTGTCAAAGCCTATCAATCACACATCACTAACCTCCTTATAAATGAGTCTTGACAGGTTTACACTGGCTTAACACTGGGACAAGAGAGTGGTGAAATTAACCTCTGCTCGGGGTCCAAAGTGAGCAAATCACAAAAATTAAACAGGCAGCATAGATGGTAAAAAGTCAAATTTTCCACTAACATGTTTCTGACTTCATTTTAATAGTCTAAGGAATTGTTATTAGACTGATCAAAGTGAGAAATCACAAATGCAAGAAATCTGACAACTAAGCATCAAGCTAGTGTGGCAAAGGAGATTGCTTTCTTTCCATTTCCTGTTAAATACTGTTTTGAAACTTTATTTTGATGTAGATTTGACAAAACTCGCATTGCATTTCAGTTTCTGGTGCATAGGTCTGCTGAAAGAAAAAGAATAAAGAGAAAATGAAGAGACTGTCAGAACAATAGCTGCTTTAAAAAACAAGAAATCTGCCAAGGCTTTAAATTTAGAGAGTTTACTCTGACAAATAGAAAAAGAAGCCTCTGGGGAAAATAACCTCTTGCCTACTTTTGCAGCCCCTTAAGACTATTCTAAGTCTATTCACTAAGCCTGAGGTACTTCTCTCTGAACTTATAAAAATTAGCTGTGCTTTAATTGTTGAAGTAAACAGTATATTAGATATTGTTCTTTTCAGTTCTTCTGTTAACTAAGATTAATACAATAGCAGGTAAGTTTTCTTTTTTTTTCCTTTCATCAATTCATCTATCATTTCAATGTCACTTTAAAAGATATAAATACAGACCCTTGAAAATTTCAGAATAAGCTTACCTTTTGTTGTTTGCTCATGTACCTTTCTGGGAATACTAATAAAGACATGGAAGAATATCAGCTGTTCACCTGCTTTAAATATACCACTATGATTTGCCTAGAAAACGGCCTGAGTATCTCTGGCTTCAACTTATCATATGTTCTTTGAATTAATTGTTTTGCTGAATAAGTGGCATACAGCAGTTTAGTCTCTTGGGACTTTTCTTCCATACAAGTTTTGAACTTCCTACTTATATATTCTCTTCCCATAGTTCTTTCCTGGCAGTCCAGGACATTTTTCTGTAAGAGGCATTTCAGGACCAGGCTTCATGAATAAGATTTGAAATGTGACCCTGTCTCTCAATTCGGTTGCTGAGTTCCAGCAGGCATTGAAGCATTTGACTTCCCACATGGAGCCTTTTCCCTTTTGGTACAGGCAGGTAGTGTGTATCACCAAGCACAAGCTTCTGACTAGTGCAACGATACAATCAGACTAAGTTGTGTTCCCACCCCTGATTATTCAATTTGTCACACTAGACCATAAGAAACCAGAATTCTGAGAGCCTACACGTCCATGTATTCTCTATAAGGAACATCTCTCAGAAGATACTTGTAGGAAAGATGGCAACACTGAAGGAGGTTTCCTTTAAAAATATCATTTCCTTTAAAAATAAATATTTAGTTGCAGAGTAAAAACAATATAGAGATTTAATTAAAACCTTAATATTTCCTATAAAACTGCTTGTCAACAAGATTTCCTATACCAAAACACACTATAGCATTTTGCACACTGGTTGTACACTTCCTCCTATGAGTTAGAGTGAAGGTAAACAGTCTTTTACTGAATGATACTTCCTCTTCTTACCTGGGACATTTATTTCATAAGGAATTTGATATATTCGCAAACTAAGCCTGAGCATACATTTTCTTTCTTTCCTAGTAATCTTCAGTATTGTACTGAATGAAGTGTTGGGCTGCAAGTACTGCAGTCACTGATCACTTGCTTCTGTTCCTGACATTATTTGGGTCTGGGCAGAACCATCATATTGCTGGAACAGAAGATGCCTTTAGCATTTGTATGTTCACCATGTAGAAACCACTGTGATATAGTTGAGCTTGATTTCTCCTGTTCTAATGACTTAAAAACAAAACTAAATCAGGTGGAAAGGGAAGTTCTGACTGGGGCTACATATCGGTACCAAGGAAGTCACCTTCCCAGAACAAATCTATCAGTATGAGGCCTGTATTTCTTTCTCTCAGACACTGCAAATGCTAAATATATAAAAATAAACAAATTTTCTTCTTAGGTACATTGGAGTCAAGCACTAGCAAATTCAACAGATTTCTGCTGATTTTTTTTTTTTTTTTTTTTGTAAATTTGAAATGAGATCTATAGTCGTATCAGTGATTCTGGACTTTTAGTTAGTGCCACACCAAAATGCAAAAGTCTGTCACTCAGTGGAACTCATTGTCATGAGACATTTTAATGAAAATTTGGTGCAGCTTGTAAAACGAAAAACATATTTCCTAATGTAAGAAGACTTTTCACTTCTGTACACAGTTCTAAGAATTAGAGAAAAAAAAACATTTATATACTGATGACAGGGAAAAAAATTTCCATTTGAGCTGATTATTTTACGGATACTCACAAGAGAGTTTCCTTCACCCACAGACAACAGATAAGGCATGAGAGGAAAAAGTATGTATGATCTGATTCAGAATGCCTGTCCGTACGTGAATTTCATGAAACATGCTGATATTTATGCCCTTGACATTCCGCACATAGTTCTAGAAATTATCAGCTTTGTTTACTTTTGCATGGCAGTGCATGCATACACAATTGTACACAAATGTTCCCCCTCACCAGCTGAGTGCACATCCGTAAATAAAACATTCCTTAGAAAGGTTATAGACTTAACCACAGAGAGGATCTGCAAGGTCCTCAGGAAGATGTGGCATTGGGACTGGAAGTCTTCAGAGAAAGGAAAAGACTGGAAGACACGGCTCAAAGTCTTGAAGGTGAAGCCGTGACAGTTGAAAAATGGGAATAGTCATTGAGCAAAGGAATGAATGAGATGAAAGGTATAGTAATTATATGGAATACTCATTCATGGTTGTCTCATGCTGATTAGTTTGTTTCTTAGCACCTCTTTCTAGGCTTCTGTCTTTTGGACAAAGTAGTGGCTGTATCTAGAAGATGTTGAAGGCTATATTCAGCAATCTAGGTAAGCACACAAGGGTAAAGGACACAAAAATCCTTCAGTCTTTGTAAGAGACATATGCTACAGTGTAGCCAGGAACTTGTGATTTCTGAAAGGTGGACCACGGCCCATCTTGCTCCCCAGTCACCAGGTTTAACCAGGGCTCCTCCTCCGATGATTGTCCTTATTCCTACACTTTTTCTTTCTCTTCACATTCATCTCCAGCGCTGGTAATGCCTTTAGAGCCACAGCAGGCTTTATACGAATGCTGTATATAGTCAGGAACCGCAAACCAAATGAAAGCAGCTGACTATTTTGTGTCCACTGAAGTTTTGCAAATGCTTTTGAAATGGGCAAAGAGACAAGAGGTTGTGGGGACAGGCTAAAAGGGATGTGATTCTTCAAGATCAGGTTTAACAGCAAGATATTTGCCAGAAACTCCTTTAAAGAATCTTCTAACCAGGAGTAGGTCCCTTTCCTTGAATCTGGTCACTAGAAAAGTAAATGTTAAGACACAAATTAGACCACAGGCATTCCACTTCCTGAGCTAAAAATATGGTGTGTTTACACTTATCCATACATTTGAAATGCTATAAAGGAAGGTATTTTGCTTAGTTCTTTAACTGGTACTGTTTGTTGCCAAGGACGAATCTTCTTACTTGGTCCATGCGTTTCCTTACTATGTTGTATTAGATGACCAAAGGTATGAAACACATGGGGAAAAAGAGCAAGTTTTTTATCCCTTGCCTAATTGAACCAGCCTTTTCCCACAAAGCCCTGGGCCATTGCTTAGTTTTTCTCCCATATCTACTGAGGAGATTCCTATCACGGGAATAGTTCTCTTAATTCCTTTAAAAAAATGCGTTTTAAAAAGTCCTTTGTTTAGAGACTTTTAAATATACTGATTCTCAATCACCCAGCCCAAAGCCTTGCATGAAGCGATAATTAGGTGTTAAGAGTTAACCAGATAACCACAGAGGTTATCTGTCTCCAGGCAGCCACTAAACACCTAAGCAAGAGTGAAAGTATGAAAACATGAGGTGCTCGGGAGCATTCATCCCTAATAAATTTTGAAATGTTTTGAAACATTTTGAGTTACTGGCCTGCCTTTACAGCCCCACGCTGCTGTGACACATCCTGGCATGCTTGACAGTACCCACCCACTTAGAAAACTTGGTGCGCATGATAAAAACATGACATGTTTAAACCCGTAAATCTTGCTGTGGCCCCTTTTTTTCAGCAGGGAAACATATAGAGAAAATCCCTCTCCCATATAACTGCAAATCATACAGCCTCATTTCATCAAGGGGAGGGTTTTCTACATGTGCTTGACTCTGAGATCAGCTCAGTGTCAAGCCTGGTGTTAATAATGCCAAGGTTGTGGGTTCAAACCCTGTCTGGGCCATTCACTCAAGAGCTGGACTTGAAGATCCTTGTGGGTCCCTTCCAATTCAGTATCTGCTATGATTCTTACTGCCTAGGAATCCTCTTGTTTTCAGAGGTGAAGATTTCATGTAAATTATTCTGTTACTTGACTTGGAGCTCTTCATACATCCTTCCTCCATCTGCTAAATTCACAGAAATATAAGACTTGCCATTACAAGATTCATATCGTGTTCAAAACAAAAAGAATTTGCAATGTAATAAATAAATTTTTTTTCTCTCTTCCTTTCTGATGTAATTTTTACACTGGTCCTCTTTTTTTTTTCTTTTTTTTTCTTTTTTTTTTCTTTGTTTTTTTATTTTTTTTGTTTGGTGGAGATTCTAAGCTTTATCTACCTGCCGGATACCTAAGTGGTATTCAAGAAACAAATCATTTTTATAGTGTTTAAGGTGATATGTTCATAATATGAAATTATTTTTTTTCTTTCTAAGGACGCTAAAATACATCTGATAAAGCATGATTATCACTATAATTAAAGTAGGGTACTTGCCTTATGAATCATTTGATATAAAGCTGACCAGCTGCTGTTGTGATGAGAACGCACTGATGAAGTGGGTCATTGCAAAAGTGTGTTTAAGTGTGTTCCACTACTCTGATAAGCACGCAAACATATCACAGAATTTTCTTCTCAACAGTGAGCCAACAGTTTCTTCTTTATCCTGAAGAAACTCAGCTAGCATACCAAGAATGACAACAATAATCAATGTGACTTTCCTCTTTATTTTTTTCATAATCTCCTGGATCATGAGTGCACATCTATGAGGAGGTTCTCTCTAACCATGGTCCTGTATGCCATAGAAGATTCCCTGATGTGCCAAAAGTAGGGATCACTTTTTTTGTCATTCTAGCCCACAATTTTTATCTGAACTAAGATACTGGTGTAGATGTGCCCTTCAGGTAGGTCACATTACCACTGTATCCATGAGTTTCAGGCAATTTTAGGGAGTGTTACATCCAAGTAGTTTTGCAGTGACATTAAAATCCACCAAATCAAAGCCTTGCTGAAGTGAGAATCAAAACTCATGCACTTCAGGGGACAGTGTTTGGTCTTCCCTTAACTTGGTCACCTCAGAGCTAGTAATACCATGGTCATGAGCAATAATAAGTGGATTATTTCGGTGGCCACAGATTTCCCTAGTATCATTTCAAGGAACTGGCTTTTTAATGAGAAAATATGAGAAAGCATTGCAATACATTCTAAGAGAATGCTTAATTGAATGGCACACTAAGAATAAAAGCATCTGTGAATAGAAGCCTTCCAAGCTGTTTTTGTTTTCCAATCATCTCCTTGTATCTGTAGGTCAGACTCTGTCCTCACTTCTATAAACTGCAATGTTCCCTCCTGCCCCCCCTGCAAAATATATTCCAAGAGTTTGATAATGATTCTCCTCAGATTTCTTTTCATAAAAGTTCTCAATAAACTGAACCAAATGTGGCTTGTCAGGACAAGTTACAGGCCTTATATTGCCTTAAATATTCCCTAAAAAGGTAAGGGAAATCAACATGCATGTGAACTATTTAGCCCACTACTCAATATTTTACATTCTGAAAGCAATTAGCAACAAGACAACTAATAAATACTTCCAGAGATACTCAAAATACATACTATACACATTTATGTAGGAATTACCATAATAATATTATCACTAACAGAAATATGCACATATGAAAACATCTCAAAGTAAACATAACATTTGCACATAGTAAATACCCATATGTCTCAATAAACACAATTTTAAATTTTAATATGGCAAGTGTGTGGTTCTTTTAATTGAGGATGAAAAATTAAGAGCAAGCACTTTACAGGGTGAATCCTGCCATTTTCAATGGGCAAAGCTGGTAGAAAAGCACGGCACACCCTGTGTGAATAGGTGGCACCAGGGCAAGGTCTAGAGATAGTGATTAGAGACAGAATATCAAATTAAAGTACCATCAAAACTACATCACCAGAAAAGGTGTTGTAGTCTTCTTAATGCTGTGGCCATAATCCTGGTTTTGGCCACCAGAAGAATGTTTGCTCGTCTTTGAACTAAAGGCAGATGTCCCCCATGACTTGCCCTCTCTTTCATGTTTTCTTTGTAGTAGTCACTAATGCACAATTTTTTTCTATTTCTCTGAATCCACTGCTAGTTACAGATAGCTTTGCTTGCAACATTAGCAAAAAGATAAAGGAAGAGCAAAAAATTGCGAGCATATTCTGAAGAGCAAAGTCTATCATTTGTTGTCATTTCCAAGTGCTGCTCTTTTTTTTCATATCACTTCATTGTTTCGCTCAAGAATAGCCTTATAAAACTTTTAAAGATTAAACACAGTTCAACAGGACTGAATTCTGCCTGCGGCTACACATTTTAGAAACTCTTTGACTTTAACAAAGTGTTGGGAATAAGAAGAATATTACCAGCCTCAGAACACCTTCATTAAGACTACCTTGCCTGGCCTTTTTTGGATACATGCACTCCGTCATTCTAACACAGACATTTGTAGCTGGAAAACTGCTCTTCTTCCTGGTCGTTGCTTCTGGTAATTCCCTATTTTGTCTTCCTTTTCTTCCTTTACACTGTTTGCAGGCATACCAGTTGTGTCAGAGAGTGGTTTTCAGAAGCTGCAGTTTCACCATTAAAGTCTTCAGTGAAGACCTTCAAGTTTGATTTTGGAATATCACACTGCGTTTTCACTACCAACTACTAATCAAAATGAAAATATCACTTAAATTCTCAACTGAACTAGTGTGTTATTGACATACTGATGGAGCATAAATATCAGAAAATTAAGATGACATAGGGTTTCTGATCATAATAGTACTATATGAAACAGATACAAGATGGCATATGTTTCTAGCTGTTCCCTCTCCCTTTAACACATAAACACAATTTGTTAACATTTGGGTGAATTTAGTCAGGACTCCTGAATACCCCAGAACAGCTTTTACAGTTTTTAAAATAGATCTGGTGCCTGGGTTTTTCTTCAAATCCCTTCATGCAAAATGGAGACTGGACAGCAAACTTTCTAACAGTGCCCATGCATTCATAAACATCTGTAGCAAACCATAATTCTGCTGAATGGAGGAGCCACATGGCCACGACATTTTGGTTATGGATGTTAGAGAAGCATGTGGTTCTGAATCCCAGTGTTATGGATTTTAGGGATCTCAAGTGGAAGCCAGCTCTCTGAGTCATGCAAGCATTCAGCACATCCTGAAAAGCTCTTGCAAAGCAAAAGACATGCAACCTAAAGTTCTTGCAACTTGGCAGCAAAAAAGAGGGTCAAGGAAAGGATGGAGAGTAACGCTCCTCGGGAAGGGAATGGTTAAATGGCCAAAGCCCCAGGAGCAGGCAGGCAGGCAGCTCCACCACTGCAACAAACAACAAATTATTAACACTGAGCAATTTAGCAGCTCAACTTAGAATAAGCAGCACATTGGGCACTGAGAACACAGTGGCAGACTGTCTATGACTCTCTGCTACCAGCCAGCCAGCAAATTTTATTTTTCGCCCTAAAAAGAGTTCTTTGAAAACTCTACTATAATAGCCCATTTTGTACCTAGGAATAATTTTAAAGGGCTGAGTCCCAGACTTCATTTTTGCAGGTGCGAGGCAGTACATTCACACCTCCAGCTACAGCCGCCGTTTCCAGGGGTTGAGCTGCCCAGGCCAGACCGTAATACAGAATTTCTCCATTTTCCTTAATGCTTTGCACCACCGTGAGCGGGTCTGGACCATCCAAATCCAGTCCCCCAGAGATGTGCAATTGCAGCAGGGTTAAGCCAATGAACAGCTCAGTCTAGATCCCAGCTTTGGAAAATCTGGCCCCCTCAAGAAGAGCTAATTGTACCAATGCAGCACTATTTTTAAAAGGGGCACATTTCTTGATCATACCTCACACTGCAGAGCTTCTGTTCAACTAACTACACGACAGTCTGTTAACACTGAAGGAAATCCCCTGAAAGCTGTGTTTGTTTGACCAACACCGACTAAAATTAGAAAAATATTAAATGAAAGCAGCTGGTCAGCTACCAGCCACAATATTATCCCAACTTCCTTCACAGGAAATATTATAATAACATTTTATTTGTTTTTTCCTCTGCTTGCTGCCACTGGGGTGTAATATTTCTTTCATGTTGCTGATAGATCAAGAGCACTTCTGTTGGACTCGGGCTGTACTGCATGCTAACACTGATTTGCCAGCACGGACTTTAATTCACGATCCAGCCAATGTCTAAGGGTGCACAGAGACAGGAGGGAGTGGAATGAAAGCAGAAACTATTGACTGCTCTAGCCAAGGTTACATACAGCCTTGTTCTTCATTCTGGTTCAGTATTTTGACCATAGTTCTGTAAATATATGAACAAATAAGCTTCTTCTCAGCAGACCTCTGCCTATGACTTCTCCAAAGGCACAGATCCAGAACCATGGGAGATGAACCATGGAACGTCTGGGTGCTATGTGAAAGCTACCTCTGACGCTTGGACCATGCGTGTCTGCATATTTTTGCTCATCCTCCCTTCATGCAGGACAGCAGGGAGTGCCTGCACAAGGACTTTGCACCTCTCCTCCAACGCTTGCATTCTCTCCACTACAGCAACCTTTCCACTTCATGCTAAAGTCTCAGCAAAACCAAACAGGAGCCCAAAACTGGGCTTGAACTCTGTGATATGAGCCACTCTTACTGCCAAAACTCCCGCATGCCCCCGGACTTTTCCCATCACCTCAGCTCAGAGGGCTTTGTGGCCCTGCCATGCCAAATGAAGCCAGTTTTGCCTGCTGGCTTTTTCACCCAGATCCTTGCAGAGGAAGACAGCCTGGCCCCGAACTGCTGGACTGTCCCCAGCCAGTTTTGCATATTCCTTCCACCTCGGGGAACAGTCTTTGTTTCTCTGCTGTCACAATGGTTTTAACACTCCATTTACATAACACCTTTTGAAATGGACCCCGAGGTCTGGTCTACACTAGGAAACATTTGTTGGGGGAGCTCTATCAGTAACCAGTAGGCTGTGACTGCCATTGTACCACCAACAGGACACTTCTAGAACAGCTTTTGCCATCTCCTTCCATAAAATGAGCTACATCAGCAAAAACATTTCCTTTCCAGGAAAACTATATTTATAAACTTCTGCCAGTAATGGAAATCCCTTTTGAAAAATTATAACATGCTTTTAATTGTCCTTTGTATCCTACCAAAGGTTTCTGCTCTAGGCATAGCTTTATGCAACTATAGTTATGCTTTAACGTCAGTTTAGGTATACCAGGTGTAATCAGTTCACAGGTTAGTGATAGCTGTTTTTCCTCAGTACATGCATTAAAAAACAATATGGCTTTCATCCATCTTCAGTAACCAAGGGTTTGTGCATATGGAAGCCATATGGAGTGTAAGAGCCTGCCTATACCAGAAATTATAACAATATATAGTAATGTGGGAATTTAAACCATGGTTGCTGGACAATATAACCCCCTTTTTCTTCCATAAGGATGTGAATGTATGCGTGTGTGAGAGTAAAATGAATGGGTTTATCCATTTTAGCTTCTGTTGCTTTGAAAGCAGTTTATCTAAACTGGAAACAAAAAGTGTTTACTTCTGAGTAAGTATGTCCACATGGAGAGTTGCGGCAAAATAAATGCAGCATTTTAACTATATGAGTATCATTTGTCATTCCTACAGACACAATTGGTTCTATATCAAAGTCCTATATCATATTTTTGCATATAGCTTCTTGTCACTACCAGCATTTGCATTTTAGCAATTTGCATTTCTTCTTGCAAATTAAAAAAAAAAAAAAAGTGTTCAATTGAGATTTGCAAATGAGCAAAGGCAGCCAGGTGAAGGCAAGCAGGAGAGATGGGGGAGGGTTGAAGGTGAAGGTGAGAGGGAGATAAATAACAGTAAAATAGCAGCTTTGCTTGGAAGGGTTTGGTTTTTCCTCCAACCAAACTTGGTGTGTCCAAGTTTGCATCATGAGTCTAGGCAAGGTGATTTTGCTCAAATGGCATCAATAACTCACTTTTAAGAGCATATATTTATTGATTTCAGGGTATAACATAATTAGGTCTCATATTACTCACATAGGCTGTGCAGTTCCCGCTGTAAACCTAGATATTATTCAGAAAATCAAAGTAATCTCTTGTGAGTATTAAAATAACAATACATTTGAGAAATGATTGCTACCATTTTTTTGAAACTGCATTAATGTTCATTATTTATGTAATATACAAGTTTAGAAACGGCTGATTTTTTTTTAACTTCATTGCTAGTATAAAAAAAGTCTTCAAGTTCTTGGAATCAAATGAATGCAAGTTTCCATTTTTGTATAGGGTGATGAAGAGAAATGTATCACTGCACATTAAAAATACATCGCGCATTTTATACATTTACGTATGTGGTGCTCTTCATGTTAAAAAAAAACCACACACACACAAAAAATCTCAGAGCACTTTAAAGAATGCACCCAGAGACAAAGCTATTGTTCAGGAAAAGCCAGATTAAACAAATATGCCTGTAGTCTTGACTTGAAGGCATTTACAGAATTAACATTCTGAGTCTCAGCTGGCACCATGCTCCAAAGCTGGGGGCAGAACATGCAAAGCCTTTGGCACCTACGACTTTCCAGTGATATTCCCATTATAGACAAAAGCCCAGAATTTTAGACAACTCCAAGTCATTTCTGAACATGTGCATTAATGGAACCAAAAGTTCTAATTAGCATTTGTGACCTTAAATTATGTGGTACTTTAAAGACTGTTGGAACTGCCCTGACATCACCAGGAAGGCAGTGAGTGACATGACCTTAATACAGAATTGATCTGGCTAGTCTGAGTTATTAATATTCAAGGGCAGCTTAGTTCTCCATACAGTGCAATTTGTAAAGATATCCATGATCAGGGATTTATGGAAACCTAGACTAAATGTGACTAAACAGTGGAATATTTCCTCTTTTATCTGGGATTGCAATGCTCACGGTCCTTTGGAAAAAGGCCCTAGGATTTGTTCCTTTTTTCATGCAAAGTAACAGGTACAAGGGCCCAGTCTCATCTTAGTTTTGACAGGGCTCACCAGTATCTTTCATGCTACGCGCTAACACCAGCTTTCACAATCACTCGAGTTCCTGAGACAGCCCTGCGTCTGCTGTCACAGCTGCTACAGTACACAGATAATTCAAGGAAAAAAACAGCAAAGAACAGAGAGTTCAGTCCTTGACATGACCCAGGATCACAAGAATGAGTCTATATCCACCATCAGGAGATAGTGCTATTCCCAGCTGATTAGTTGCTAAAACACAATATCTCTGAAACACTGACACTTCACTTGTTCTGGTTGAGCCTGAGATCCTTCTCTAGCCATACTAACACAATTCCTAAGTCAACAGAACAAAACCCAGTACAAGAAGGTGGAAAGTACAGGATTCATAGAGGAAAAAATAAAAATCCCCAAAGGCACAGATGCACTCGTGCTTAATTAGTCAGGAGCCAGCGGCATAGACAAGGGCCTGGTGTGGTGGAAGACAGCAGAGTAACTAATTCCCAGCCTATGGTGTAATGCTGCTGCAAAAAGAAATGACAGATGTCATTCTGACATGTGTTAACCAGAACATCCTGTGTAAGACATGGGAAGAAATTGTCTCGCTCTCCTCATTGATAGCAAGCTCAGCAGTACTTCTGTGTCAGCTCTCAGTGTCATACTTTATGAAAGATGTAGACAAATTAAAGAGACTGAAGAGAAGAGCAGCAGAAACAGTAGTAAGATGTTTAAAAAATGCATATAATTACAAAGAAACGTATGATAAACCCTAACCATCACACTCTGGTGTGGTAATGGAGGAATCATTGAAGTCATGAGGAAAAGCATTTGGCAATAGTTTTATTTTTCAGGGGAAAATTCCTCTGTATGTGTGTGTGTCTGTGTGTGTGTGTGTGTGTGTGTGTGTGTGTGTGTGTGTATTAAAAAAAAGTTATAGAGCACCAAGATCACTTCTGTGATCCCAACTATTTTGAAGACTTCTGCAACATTATACCCTCCCGGTTATTCTATTATGTTCTGCTGTGTCACTGTCAACCCCAGTCAATTAACGTGTCACTCTTTTTGCCATTGTGAGTCTTCAGCACAGCCCCTTGCTACCGTTCACATTATTCCGCAGACACATGCACCAAGAGTCCTTTCTGGGCAATTACCACGATGAGACATTCAGTATTAGAATAAGCATTACTTTGAATAAGCAGACATCATAGTTTCTAAAAGATCCAATGCTGATTTGACTATTTTGCAGAGAAATAGAACCAGATGAAAATATCTTAATTTGTACCTATAGAGTGCCAGAGCCAACCAAGGAATTCCATAAGCAATGCTTAATGATGATACACCACAGAGTTTAAGATTTGTGTCTATCAATCAGGACATCTATGTGTCGCACTTTGGGAAGACTTAGAGTTACATATTTACTACTCTCTGTGACCAACACATGGTTGACTACAAAAAGCTGCTTCTCCATGAGATTGCTCCGACTCGCTAACAGTACCGTTTTTATGAATTTTCTGCGCAGAACCAGAAAACCCCACATCTCAGTGCCTTAGTTTTCTCTCCAGCTATGTGTCATCACCAAACTCTACAAATGGTATTGCAGTACTTCAAGGAAGTCCCTTTTCCAGAACTTTCATCATTTCCACATTCCTTTTCTGAACTCCTTCTGTATGATCCAGCTCTTATTTGGAAGCCGCACAAAATGGACCTAGTAATCAAGCTAGGTTTTACCATTTCTGACCAGAGTACAAGCATTCCTCCTGCATGACAGACTGCCTTCCTGTTTATAAATCCCATCACTAATCTTCTCTCTTCCGGAACCTCATGGTTTATGATCCACACTAACCCTAAAACTAATTCTGAAAACCTGATCCTGACCAACTTTTCTGCCCTGTACATGGTTACCTGATATACCTGCTTTGTGGTATCATTTGATTTTTCATCCATTTTTCAGGCCGTATCTACAGCTTGTCAAAATAATTTTGAATATTAATCCCATTTTTCAGCACCCTTGCTGTCTGTCCAGCTTCACATAACCTGAAAATATTGCAGACATATATTTCCCATAAAGTTCATATTGTATCACATTGAAATAGACCAAGAAGGTAAGAAGATCCCTGCAAAATATTAATCAATATAAATTTGCATTTTGACAGGAAATTCTTCTTTTGATGACCTGCATGTAGTCATCCAGCCAGCTTTTGTAGCGCTTTACAGATTCTTCAACCAAACTGTGTTTCCATGGCATTCTTATGAAATGTCCTATGACGTGGCAACAAAATCCCTAGTAAGTATTTATCATTATCCCAAAGACTAAGCAGCAAGAAAGTTCTGAGGGTTATCCTATAAATTATACACCTAAGCTGTAAACACAATATTTGTAGGGTATTTATAATTTGGTGGAAGCCTAACAATACGGAACTACAGAACTCATCTTTGCTGTTGACTTCACCATTCATCCCCTCAAAGGTTATATACGCATTCACATAATGACCTCAAAAGAATGTCGTTGGGATAACTGGAGGATATTCTGTGGAAATCCAGAGAAGATGCTCCTAAAGCCGTATGGTGTCGTTCAAGAAGTCTGTATTGCATTGGTTGCTTGTGTTCCAGACGGTTATCCTGCCCTACTGTACAAATACTTGGTGGAATAAGGTGAGTTTAACATCTGCATGGCACTTGTAGACCAGTGCCTGAGCTGTTCCAGAGATGCTCAGGCCCCACCAGCACTATGGAAGTGTCTTACTGACAGTGACAAATAGCGTTGGTGCATTCAGGCTTTGCTTTAACTTTGCCTTGAGTCTAAGAAACAGGCTCGCTTTCCATTTGTCTTCATTGTGGGTGACTCTAACAGGTAATGACAGCTGGCAAACAGCAAATAGCAATAAAGCCAAAATAATATTCTGAAATGGGAATTATATCAACATGCAACACTGCCAAAATTGTGTTTTCTCTAAACACACCCAATTCTTGTATTTTAAAGACATTTGCCTCAGCATGCAACAGACGGTGTAAGAAAAAAATCTTAATCCTTCTTCACCTTCCACAAAAAAAAACCCAAAACCCCACAAAACACAACAACCCTGTCGCTCTGCCTTCCCAATGGAAAAGACAAGGCTTCTTAAAAATATTGTCCAGGCATACCAAAAGAAGGTAAGGAATGTGGCTGAATTCTTCCAGAAATACAAGTTGCTAGTGGGAAGGATGTGGGCTTACCAGAATTCATGCCAAGTTGTGGAAGCCTACATATTCACAGCTCCCTACCAAACACAAACATAGCATTAGTCAAGGTGTGAGAAAGACATATTGCCTCTGTAACTGGGGAGGGAAGCAGTTTGGTCATCAGAAATTTCGTAAGTCATGGCACAAGGGTATAGGAAAATTATGAGGCTTAAAAATATTAGGGGTATCTGGACTCTTACGTTTTATCCAAAGTGTAGATTAGTTTTTATTCCTGAATATTTTTACATTTTCATCAGATATTTTAGTGTCAGGATTAGTAAGCATACAGTGTCTCTTAGACACTGTTTTAATGAAAACATAACCTGAAATTAGGCAGCACTCGGGGGAAAAAAACCTGTCGGTTGGAAATCTGTTTCCCTACTGACATTAAAAACAGTCAACATAACTCTGTGATGATGCAGAAATTTAACTTTTGTACATTTTTATTACAGTCAGAATACCAAAGATAACTGGATTTATACACAGAATGGCTGTCATTGAATTCAGTTTTCTGGTACAATTTCCTTCCCATATAAACCCATAAAAAATATGATGGCTGAAACATTAGGACTGCTTAAAGCAGAAGCTGATGTATCTCCATACAGAAGGAACAGATAGATTGCAAACTGTTTATGTCTTTTACATTTTTTACTGTATTAATAAGGAAACACTGTGATTACCAATCAAAAAAAGACTCAGGAGTGCCGCTTGTAAAGTGCACTATTATAAAGATTTATATCTGTGTCTGGGGAGTAATATAGAGCATTGATATTTTAAGGAGCTCAGTTCAAAATCTCTTTATTCAATGAAAGCCCATGAGAGTGAAATATGTTTTGCCTGGTACAGCATCATTGTTTGTTTATGATAGGAGCTATTAAAAAATTGTTTTTTCCCAAAATTATATGTATGTCCAAAATATCTCAGAATTAATTATGAAAGAATTTTCTTGCATTTAACTTAAATATTTTAGAACATGGCATTAGGCTGTCAAAAAAAAAAATCAGCTCCTGGACTCTACATTTGGTCAAGTCTGAACAAGAAGATATCTGTATTCAGCGTATATTTCATGAACCAAAATGTACTCCTCAAAATACTTGGAGAAGATGAATGCTTTACATATATTTAAAAACACAAACCACTAAGAGAAGAGCATGAACCAACTGGGGCTTATGAGGAGGCCACAGGGAATTCATCTTTCTGGAGACAACTTGTTGGGCAGGTTGCATACGTACATACTTTTGGCTACGTTCTGTCAACCTTTTGCAGGACCGGAACTTGTTCTTTTTGAATCAAGAGCCATTTCCTAACATTTACTTACCATTGCATTATCTCTTAAAGTAATGGAATGAGGAGCTAGAACATGATCCAGCAACTCACAGCAATCTTTCCTAGTATTTAGTTAACAGATGCCAACAAGTTGTGTATAATCTAAAGTAAATGGTTACTTTTTTTCTTACAATGAACTGAAAATTCATGTGCATGTTTCTCACAGCACAAAGTACCATGACAGTGATGTGTTTATAAAATGTTTGTGTTAAATACTATTGTGTTTATTCTGTTAATGCAATAAAAGTCATAGCAGTTTGGAGTTTTGTGCCTGGCTTGACTGCGTCTCACCTATTCCTTAAAGAATTAGGAGAGCTGTTGAGCCTTCAAGAATCTTTAGGAATCAAACAAATGATGTTAAAAAACACTTTTCTATATAGTTTTTCATTTCCAATATAGTTTTTCCCTACTTCTGGAGAGCAATATGTCTGCTCTCTGCCTGCTTCAAAGATCTTTGGTGGGTGTTGAACCAATTGCACCTTTCTCTTTGCTTTAGGTCACATTTTGATGTGCAGTCAAGGAGAATACCAGACCACACCATTTCAGGTCTGTTTTGGCACAAATAGATACCTGCTATATTTCAGAAAAGTACTGTCTAGCCAATATACGAAGTTCACCAAGAGTAAAATTAAAATGTGGTAATAATTTAATTCCTTTCTTCCTTCCTTTTAATTGTTAAAATGTAATCTCATGGCCATACTGTTGTCCTTAGGGTATGATATGTATCAAACCCATGTGTGTGTAAGTGGATTTTTTAAATGTACTGTGAAAAGTAGTGATGCACTGAGATCAGAATCTAAGCAAGCAAAAAATAAGAGGCATAGGAACTGACAGCATAAATCCAAAGTTTATCATATAATTCCCAGATCCATGTAGCTGGTCCCTAGGAACATAAAAAACCCAGCAGTACAAAGGAAAACATTTTCAGATGTACTTCTTTTTTTTTTTTTTTTCCTAAAGATCCTGCTGCAGAGGTTATATCTGGCAGTGGGGAACTTTTTCCCTTATCTTCAGTTCCCACAAGAACCAAGCTTGAACATCAGAGCTCCCTAAGCCTAATAAATGAGAGTAGTCTTGTCTGCTTTATCTTTTTTTTTCTTCCCCCTAGTCATATGATGAGGAAATAAATATATGATCTTGTTTTCAAAAGAAGCTATTATATTAAAAGGAGGGTGTGAGCCTTTCCCATCCGCTAGGCTCTCACCTAGACCTGCGTGGCAATGTGCAGCCACTGGAATGCACAAAGGGTGGCTATTGCTCTCCTTGGAGCAACTGCTCCTGGTCCTTGCTTTGGAGCTGGAAGGCAAGTGGCCTCTCTGCAGCTTACTGGTAATGCCTCCCCATAGTCACTCTTGTTCTGATTAGTCCAACAGAATGGGGTGCATATCACAATCAATTTCCATAAATATTCACTTACGCCTCTTTTGCCTTCATTTTCCACAAACATTCAAGCACTTGACTTGTGTTCACATGAACGCTCCCAGAAAGAGAATGTTAAGCTTACATGCTTGAGCACTTGCTTATAGTAAATTTTAAAATAACCGAGTATGCAAGTCATAAGATGGGAAATAGAGTGTCTTTGCTGGTCCCTGGCAGAGAGGCATTTAAATAAACCAGGCAAGTACCTGCTTATGTCCTTCTCATCTACAATTATGTCTGCACAAGCAGTTTTATTTGGTACAGTGGACTCGCAATTTGCTCTTCCTCCATAGTTCAACGGATGTGGCATGGAGCAAGAAACGTACAGCACTGAGTCTTTCTTTCCCATAGAACAGGAACGATTCTGTTCTGTAACCTGGGCCACATTTGTGATTTTGAAATTACCTTTGAGATTTTTAGACAAAATACATTGTATAAGACTTATACATTACAGAGTGTTGCTTATCATGTTTTGCATGGAAAAGAACTTCTGTAGGAAAAAGTCTTCCATATTCTTTTGCAAAAGGTCATGGATCACGAAGAAACACAGCTAGTCAAAAAAGCATACTTTTCTTAACTCTAGCAGTATTTTCTGAATTCCTGAGTGCTCAAACCGAAACACTTAACTCTGAATGCAACCAATCAGCCTCAGGTTTCATACTTCCTTCAGCAGGGCCAGCATTTCGTTTCTGGCATATATACATTTCTTCTTTATTTCCTAAAGTTTAGAAAAGTTAGAAACATGAGATTTGGACACAGGAGGTGGAATTCCAGATGGAAGAAGAGAGGTTTATCAAATGAAAGAGAGAAAAGCCAACAGAAAAACTGAGAAATGAAACATCCGAAAGAGCCACTAGCTTGAACATGGACACATGAGGCCAAATTCGTCCTCAAAGTATTTCTGCTCTTTCAGACCTGATGGATTAAGCCTGCTATTTGGTTGCAGAACAATCTGTTCTAGCAGGAGAACTACTAGAAATGGAGCATAAACAATTTACCGAGACACGGCTGTATTTGCTCTGAGCTGTAACTGGTTCCACAGACACCACATAAAAGAAACCCACATCAGTGTCTGGCAGTTTATTTCACCCTGAGCCAGCCAACACATTTTCTCTCTGAACCCCAATGTATCCGTTGCACAGAAGAAGGACACCTGGGGGTTTTGACCTTAAAATTAGATCTGCTGAACTTGGAAAAAACCCACCCTCGTAGCAAGGCCTTTCTTATTTACCATCCAAATGCTGCTGCATCTCTGAGCTTTACAGACTGCTCAGGCCTCAACAGACTGTGAGCAAAATTGGACTCAATGTGAATTTGCAGTAACTCGCTCTGCAGTGCTTGATTCCCCTGCCTCCTGCAAAATGTCTCTGAGGACTCACATACAGCCACCATGCAGATCAATAACTTTACAGTACAAACAGACAGAAACTTCCCCTTTTGGGAACAGGATAAGGCAAAGTCAATTAATGTACAACAGAGAGATGAGTAATTGAGCCAGGAGTATTTTAATAAGATATACCAATCTGGCATTTGCATTTGCAAACTAGTATGTACCTCCTGATCCAGAATAACTTTAAATCAATTTTTTAAAAATCCCTCTGAGTCTGGGAGAAGTCATTGTCACTTTTTAGATCTTAAAGAATGCTGTTTCTAATCTCCAATACAAAATTTAAATATAGGACTCCACTCACGGCATTTTCTATTTTCTTTTATATGTAGACTTGCAGTGGCATAGCCCAAACTTCCCAGGCATACATACTCAGTTCTCAGACTTGGATTTCAAAAATACCAGGGTTTCTGTGCCAGAGATTGACTCTTCAGTGACCAATATGCAAACTTTGAGAATTAAATAAGTAAATTGGCAGCAACTGACATCAGAAGTCAGCATTTCATATCACGGATTCTAAGGTTCCAGTGGATTTTCCTTCTCTAGGGAAATGAAACATAATCTCAGGCATGGTTGTACAAGGCAGAGAGATGCTTTTCGAGGCCTTGTTCCTTGTTGCAGAACATCCGGATTCTGTGAGACATCTGCTTGTCCTAAAGAAGCCCCAGCAGCCATGGTGAACCCAGCAGTAGCAGTTCAGACACTGAGGCTGAGATGCTTTGGGAAGGACACAGAGCTTCTATGTCAATGTATGTGACAAGAGCAGTACTCATTTTCTGAATGCTGTGGGAGGATTCGTGTTTAAGTTATGATCGGGTTTGGAGATGTGCAGAGAATGTTTCATTTTTTAAAGGGGAACTGTCCAGACTGTGAGAGAAAAGCACTGTGGAGGAAAGCATAACCCATTTCCTGGTCTTTTACCCTACTGTGTGTGAGAATTCCTGCACTGCTCCCACCTTCAGCTTTTATTTGTTTGCAGTGTTTTACACACTCACCAACATTTTCAGCATCTGTCTACGATTCCAGCTACAGTTTGATGCTAAATACAGTAAGTATCTGGGAATAGTAAACATTTGCCAGTAAGACAGGAAAAACAAAAAGATTTAGCAAAGAACCCTTAATGAGAACCATGGGACATGTTACAACTCTGCTGAGGATGAATGTGCTTTGCAAAGGCATTTGCATATTGTCACTCCTCCCAGTGTGGCTATTTCCTTAACCTCTTTTTAGATTGCAAACACGATAGGGCTGTGCAAAATTTCATCGAGGCTTATCCCAAACTGAAGATAAAATGATCAATGACTAAAACATGACTCAGGCAAAGGAGACTTAAGGCCTAATTTTTGTCTAACTTTTAGTAAATTTATGCCTGTATAACAATTCTACTGACTTCTGTGGTGTTTGCTGTATTAATGTAAGCAAAACCAGAAGCAGACTCTGACAGCTTCAGACTCATCCCATGTAAGAAGTCAAATCAAGGACCTTGTACTTGTTTAGTCAACAGCTGAATTTGGTCCCTAGGTTGCTAACAAGCTATATAAACTATATTCCTCTCCAAACTTTATGGAAAGTCCTTCAAAGGTAGTGGATATTCAGTTGCCTTTTGTGCTATTAGTGGAATGAAAGGCACCAGAAGTGATAGGATAGGGAAGGGCAGGGATAAAGAAGTAACCCACTCTACTCAGTATGCTTAGTAATCACAAAAAGCACACCTCCCTCCCTTCTGCTTATGACCCATAAACCACACAAGTATGAAAGGAAAACCATACCTTTTACAGGATCAGAGGAAATTTTAAAGGTAGTTCATATAAGCAGTGACATCATATACTCTGCTAAAGCAATTTACATAATTTACTTGGCAAGAAATATTAGAGTCCCACAAATGCAAGATGATTCGTGTTTGAGGATACAGGAAGAAAACTTTCTGAAGTGGTACCACGTCGTGTGTAAGTGGAAAGGTATCACTTTGCATTAGGCAGTCACTGACCAAAGGTTTTGAGAGGTTTTTTTAAAAGCTGCCTTTAGCTAAGGAAGCCCACGTTGTTTAGTTCCCCAAATGTCAATGAGACAAGAAGTTTAGAGACTGAGTCAGGATAGGGGCTTTTAAACCTTGCCAGGCTCTGAAGTGTTCATAGGAGGCACTGGCAGAAGGAAGAGCCTGGGAAGGTTTACACTCTCTGAAGGCAGGGTTTGTGAAAAGGATGCATTGCCTTACCTTTGAGGGTTAACTAGAAAGAGGTTACATGTAGGCTGCTTTACATAAATCTGTCTGCAGTACAATGTGTACCATGTACATTCTTGGCTCCGGGGAACTTCAAGAAAAAAGTTCTTTGAGTTGCAGAACATCACCCATTTTCTTCTCTATTTTCCAAGCTGTACTGCTAAATATACTTTAAAATGTAAAAATACTGCTCCTACTCCACATCCTCTGGTGTGTTAGAAGAGGAAATCAACATTTGTTCCTTTGTTATTAGAGACCCTGGAAGTACAATCTGACTTCATGAGTTTTATGGTGATTGAGATTCTTAGCTTTCTTGGCACTGAGACTGATGGCATTCTTCCATATTTAAAAATTCCTTTTACTGTTGAATGAAATGCAACAAGTTGTCAGTGCTAAAATATTACCTTCATGTCCATCACAAGTAGGGTTTTTTTTCCGCACATTTTTGAGTAGTCTGGGAAATCAACTGGTAATTAGGGAAATATGTCTGTTAATATACCTATAATGTAATTACTGTAATGCACTGAATAAAACAGAAAAGCCATCCTAGTAGATTTCTGCACAGAGCTACTTTCTCACTCTTCTTTTTATTGGAAAGACCTTTCATCAAGGATCCTAATCGTAAGTATTTGCTTTAGGCTCCTCCTGCTCCCAGATACATAGTTTGATTGAAAAGCGGCTGCTACATTTTGTGTTAAAGCTTCTGGTGGTCTGGCTTTCAGTACATCTCCTTGAGTAGGTAAACATATCAGAACAAAAGTGCCTGGAAATGCAAACAGTCCCTGAATTATTATGCCTATTACTTTTTATTGTAGTAAAACCAAAAGAAGCAAGGAACAGTTCTATTTATGCAGAGCAGTTAGAACATAAATAATATTAAAATGTTAAAACTATAAAAGTACTTATGCCATATTAATTTAATTCTAATAAAAAGTAGGTTTTGGTCTTGCCTCCATGACAGCAAATGTGGTGCAGCTTTGCTTTCATCCAATATTTATACTCAAAAACATTTTGGTTTAGGAAATAAACTAGTGATAAAAAATTACAGTCTCAGAATATTGGGCTTTGACTAGTCCCCTGCTGCCCTTTATACTATGTTTCAGTAAAATACAGTACATCTTGCTGTTTTATTTCATTGTTTGTGGCCCATGCAAAATCCTATTGTCCAGCTGCCCAACACAAATGAACAACAAATCAGAACAACCAGAAAAGCACAGTGACTGATTAAACTAGGTCAGAATTTTTGCCTGCACCATTAGAAATACGACTTTATTCAGATTTTCAGTACATGTTTACATCACCTTGAATGGCACTGAGGAAGCCTGCTGATGGAGCGTTTCATTTTTAAGTGCTACAGACAAGTAAATCGTGCCAGCTCTCCTTAGCACATATTATCAAGTTGTTTGGTTCTGCCGATTTTTTTTTAATTATTCCAAATTAGCAGGGTGATCCTGCATGGGATTAAGCAGCATGTAAGTGAACGAGGAGAACTACAGTTCAGAGCAGACATTAGAGCTGGATGAGCTCATCTGGACAATAAAGTCACCTCCAAGCATCCTCACTGCAGCATCAGGGCATCCCAAAACAACAGGCTCCCTCCCAGCATATCCACGGCACTCTAATCCCCCTCCTCACTGCAGCACTTTGCTGTCAGCTCCAGCTCAAGTCTTCCTTGCCTGTCTCAGCACCCATGAGCAGGAAGAGGCCAGAGACTGGCCAAGCAAACTGTGGGGTTATACAGAGGCGCCACACAGGCCGCTGCTGTTTCTCATCCACTCTCTCGGGATAAAGAGTACAAAAGACTGGTTACCTCTGGAATAGGTTTCTGGGAATGTTTTACTGCAAGGGGGGAAGAATTAGCTGCCTCACCCAACAAAAAGTAGTAGTATACGGAGTCACAGCAAGCTGACTTTTAGTTTTCCCTCTTTAAAGAATAATCTTGGACAGGTAGAATTTAGCCATAATTTCATCATGTTGTCAACTCAAACTTTAGGAAATTGACTTCACGAGCTGAAGAACTAATGCAATCAGGTTTTATACTTGTCTGTGTCTTCCTTCTCTCAAAACTTCTCCCAGCACCAGACTCTTAGATTCTCTTATGTCTCCTGTTTCTATCAGGCAAGAGACAATGCTTGCTCTGTTTCTGGCTATAAATCCTTCTCCTGAGAAATAGGATAGTGCCTGAATTTCACCTTTTTTGACTTTCAGGTCAGTGCAGTCATTCAGCTGAGGTCCCTTTCCAGTACCCAGACAATTTCCATGAAACTTTAAAAATGCAATAATATTTCGGATCTACCCTTCTATCAAATTTGTTTGAAACTGGCAGCAAGCTCATAGGTCATTAGGAGGCTACTGATACAGAGACAGAGCAATTTCATTATTCCATTAGCTGGAACCCTGTAATCAAACCCTCTGCACAATCATGAGACTTGTTTACATATCATAAGACTTTAGAGAATAATAGACTGTGGGTTCTTTCCAGTTGCATCATGGGATGAAAATAAAGACAAATATTACACTGAAAATAATTTTAAAAGGAGCAGCTAAAATGGCAAAGTATTTCAGATCTAATGGTACTAGCTTGGAAAATACACTTATCACCTATCAAAAAAGACTTCAAAAATACAGGAAAGCTTTTTGGCTTAAGCAATAAAGTACAAGAGAAGCTTGAAATCTAAACAAAATATATCTTTATCCTTCAAATAGAAGAAATCATGGGAAAAATAAATGGATAAACTCTGTCACGTTTTATATAGCCACAGTTCTAAAGGAAGTTTCTAAAATTGTAAGTAACTCATATCAGGTAATAAAAAATGACAGCTCTGATAGGTTTTTAAAAAGTTTCCCAGGGGAAGATGCAGAAAACTACAGCTTCATAAGTCTGATATCATTAGGGTCAAAATTGGTACAATCAATAATAAGGAACATGGGCAGTAGAGGTGTAAATAAATATGATAAATTGGGACAGCTTCTGCAAAGGGAAATCACACCTCACCAATCCATTAAAATGTAATGAAAGTGTTAACAGTAGTAAGTGATCCAACTGAGAAAGTATTTTTTGATTGAAAGAAATAGGTTTGGCAAGATCTTTCACCGAAAGCTTTTAAAGACATTAAATCAATGTGGAATAAAACTCAAAGTACTCTGATGACTTAATAATTGGTTAAAAGACAGGAAACAAAGAGTTAAAGTTAAGTAGGGGTTTCCTCTTAGAGGAAGGTTACTAGATCCTCAGGGACCCACGGGCAGACCTGTGTGCTTCAACATACCGTAAATAATGTGGAACAGGAAGAGAGTGGAGAGGCTGAGATAGTTTGCTAATAACACAAAGTTTTTCAGGATCCTCAGAACCAAGACAGCCAGAGTTACAGAAGATTCTTACAGTGGTGAGGGATTGCACAGTGCAGTATCAGCGAAATTAAGCACTGACCTGCACGAAGTATGAACAAGCAGAAAAAAAATGACTACACAGACAGAAGTATAGGCTTTTCAGTAGTATTGACACTAGGAAAGATTTCTTGGAGTAATTTTGAATACTACTCTAGAAAAGTCTGCTCGACATTCAGCAATACTCAAAAAGACCAGCAAAACATTAGAAACTATTTAGAAAGAAATAGCAAAGAAAATGGGAACATTATTCTGCCTCTGCCTTGTTCACCTATAATTTTGAATGCTGCACATATTGAATATTGTAATCAGCCACCTCAACAAAGTTACAATAGAGTCAGAAAAGGCATTGTGGATACTGACAGAGCTGATCAGAGGTGTGGAGTGAGTACCATATGAGAAGTGAGTAGACAGAGAAGGAGTTTTCAGCTTAGAAAAATAAATTACTGAGAGGAAGAGCAACAGACAGTCACGAGCAGTGTAGGAAAGGTGATCAGAGAAAGGTCATTCACTGAATGACTCTAACAAGTAAAACACAAAAGGGGATGTACTTTCCCATACTTAATTACATCATGGAATGTAATGAGGAAAACATAAATGAGTTAAAAAAATCAACTGGAAAATGAATTGAAGAAAAGTCCATCACAGAGATGCACTCTTCTCCTCAAAAAGTCCCTAAACCTGACACCAAGTTTCCATTCTTTACTTTCCTTCATTACATTTCCACTCCTGTCTCCAATCAGAGTCAGGACACTGGCCTTTTTTCCACCTTTATGTTAAACAGCAGAAAGTAAACATTCACCATAGACAACAAGTCTAGGGCTCCTAAGCCTCCCACCACATCCTCTCCTTTTTTGCATTTCCAGCAGTCCATCCCACAGTATTGTCTTTTCCTCTCCCCTCACTTAGCACCTTGAAAAGCAGCAGCACTTTTACCCTGTAAGGAGAGCACTATGCACAATGGCTGGAATGATCTCTCATCACCTCTAGCTGATGTTCACCAAAAAAAAAATCAAAAGTTGTTCGGAGGGAACAGATTGCTAGATTGAAGATCACATTAGCCAACAAATAACAGCAGCCTTACCAAGCCAGGCTAAATAGATGGTGGATCTTCAGAAATCAAATGAACTTACACTTCTGCGTGGCTTTAAGAGTAGAGCATCAGCCTTCTCGTTTAAAAGTCTGCCTCTGATCATGAGGAGAAATCTCCTCCTGGTTTACAAGAATTGAGAAAAAGATGAATTTTTCCACACAGATCTTTCCCCTTCATTCATTTCAGTCCTAATGAAATGTATGAGGTTTTTGGTCTGCATCCGTGTAACTTGGTGCAACCATATTGTGACAGCTTTCTATTGTCATGACTTGGTGCACCAGCCCACGTTACAGAAAATGAGCAAGGTGTTTACCCAGAAATACAAATATACAGCCCACTCACCCGGCACATACTGCTCACTCTGTAGAAGGGCAAGGACCGGGCTCCTTGCCTTTCTTGCTGTGTTTGCTGAGCACCTGAGTCCTGGTTAGGCAGCATACAACAAGATCATCTATCAATTATTTCATCTGTCTCAAACCTCTTAAAAAATACAGAACTTCCTTTGCCCACTAGATGTGACAATAACAACGAGTGCTCAAAATAACGCAGAACTTGAAATTTCTAAAGCCAGTTCTTTAAAGATATAAGAGTGTAAGAAAAAGTAGACCAGCTGGCACCGATGTCCCTATGCTACACTGCAGAGCAGAGGTAACTGCACGAGCAGCATTGCTGACAGACAGCACTAAGCCCATCAGCTATCAATTCGTCCCCACTATACACTCCTCGGGGATGAGAAGATAAAAAAGCATGTACAATCAGCAACCCTGAGGCTCCTCTTTGTGACACCACTGCCGGTTCTTCCTCTTTTCTTGTGTTGTAGCTACACATAGCATCATTTTCAAGACGTGGTAGAAATTCCCAAGTTCCAAGTAATCCTATTTTGCTTTATCTGTCCCTTTTTCTTTCTGCAAGTCTTCGGGGATTCTGAAATTACTTTCGGACAGTTTAAGTATCCTGGTTTTCGGTTTTCAGCTGAACAAAATGGTAGCAGTTGATAACCCATGCCTGATTCGTTAGTGCTGCTCTGTAATTTCAGAGTGCTAAATAGAGATGAGATTGACTACAGCCTACATGAACTGAGATTCTTTAGAATTTTTTAGTTGGGGTTTTCTACAAATTTGCTGGATAATAGGATCAGTAGTGTTGCATCTACAACCATATTTCAAAGCTTGAGCAGTGCAAGTTCCTGACAACTATCCTATACCTAGAATCAGGCGTTTATGCCAACTGTATGAAGTGCATAGATTTGATATGCAGTCTCCTTTCTCTCTCTAGTAGAATATCTCAGAGAAAGAATAAGAATAGAAATAATAGTTAAGGACAAGTACAAGTATTTTTCCAGCCAATATAAACAAATTCATGCCAATTTTCCATGTACCACAAGTTGTTTTTTGTTTTTTTTTTGACTTGGACTATGTTTCTGGCACAGGAAAAAGATTCTGTAGCTCTCTCAGTTTACTGTAATGCCATTATACAAGGTCATATCAAAGGTCCATCTTTCCCAGTACCATATCTCCTACAGTGAATAACTGTGGATGCTAAAAGAAAAGGTATGAGAGATGGTTGAGCTGATTCCCTGGTGTACTTTACTGGCTTCCATCAGAAGGTGATTTAAGGGCTTCTTGAACCAAAGGTTGCAACTGATGACTGTGGTAGCACAATCTCTTTTTTAAGCCATTTACACTTTCACGCCATGCTGTCTCAAAGACAGAAGCCCAATATAAAATACTCTAGTCATCCTCTGGGATTTTTTCTAATGTCTAAACTATGTTTGTATGTTCTTTCTGGTACATATATCTGAAACAGCTTAGGAGTCACGTTCTTGATTGTTTAAAAATTCTCCCACATCTCTTGCTGAGAATTATTCCTTAAAGAATGTACTGGATATTTCCAGCAGCTTTCTCCTCCCATCCCCATCCCCAACCCCACTGCTTTCCAGGGTAGCATTTTTCATTCTGTGCCACATCCAGCACCTCACAGCACCTATAACCTCCTATAAGTGTCTCCTTATTTATTATGACCAAATGGTTTCCTGTGATTGATAAATGTGGACAGCTTTTTCAAGCAGTTATTTTAGGATTTCCCATAACGTCTCTCAAAGTGTCTTGACCCAAATTGTGGGCACAATCAGAGAGACTGAGTGCCTTGAGAACTGAAATGGACTCTTCAGATTTAGTCAAGTCCAACTTTCCACTGTTTCACCTTCTTTTTGATATTTTCCTTAAAACAAATACTTTTCTACTACATTTTTAATTGTGGTGCAGGAGTCTTCATACTTCTGTGGTACTATTTCATAGCAGAGTCTCCTCTGCCTGAGCCAGCAATGTACTGACAACATCAATTCCTGGAGAATGAGCAACTGTTGGAATAAGGCTGTCTCCCAACTGCCTTCTTTCCTGCTGGTCCCAATTGCTTGCAGCTACAGACTGAAGAACTGTTTAAACCTTCCCTAGTTGTCTTCCACTTTTGAAAAGATTTTAAACTTTAATAGAGTTTTAATTGTTCCATTCTTCCAATCTGGCTGTTTCCTCAAATTGCTTAACTCTAGGTACGAGGGTATTTCGAGGCTGACAAAAACCTGCTGTGTTCTGCTTCTGAGTTTTAGGTGATCAGCAATATGTAACGTAAACTGCTTTTATAACAAAAAGATGTGGCTTGTGACAGGCTCTCCTCGATGTACCCTATCATCCCCTCTGGAAAGAGTTTCTTCAGTCAGGGCATTTCCTACAAGCACCTACAGAAGATGATATGGGTCCATTTTCTTTGCTTGGGGAGCATGACTAGGAAAAGGGCTTGTGTTTTTCCTTCTCCCATCTCCCGACATTAAAATTGAGACCAAATCAGAAAATATACACGGGTGTCAACCCTGAGCTGCCAGAATATAGGGCATGTCTCTAGCTTTACTGACAACCTTACCACAGCCAAGACACACATTCCCACAAGCACACTCACAGATAACTATGTTTTTACCATATACAGGGTACTGTGGGGAGCTGGATTAAGAAGTGATTTTAAAGGGCCCAGGCACTGGTCTCTATAAGTGCCTCCACTCATAAGAAGAAACACAAACTGCTTCTTGTAGGTCAGATACAACAATGGACAAATTTTTAGGAGCTCAGAATGCCTGAAAGACATCAAATAACCATTAGAAATCTATATATGATTTTGCAGGCTCTATTTACTGCTGTTGTGAAGCAATTTCATACAAAATAGGCTCCACAATTCCAAAAGTGAAACTAAAAATAAAGTTTTTAACAGTTCTTTCACCTGAGATAATCCATGAAGAATGACACGCCCATATTACACCTGTGTTTTTTCCTATGTAGTAAGCACTGACATGAACACTTGCTCGCTTGAAAACCAAACATAAATACATCACTTCCTATTCACAGGTCACTTGCTGTGAGTATGTCACTGTAGGGTACAACAGCTGGCTGGTAAAAGCGGGTATCCATCCCAGAGACATTTTGGACACTACTGGTTTTCATCTCAGGCAACTGGATTGGCAAAAGACATCAACTTTTGTCAATATTAGTTGAACTCAGATTCTTATATATACACTTCTCTGTGTCTGAAGAATGAAATGCTGGAACTTACAGCAAATACAAATCAGATTTCAGATTTAAGGAGCAGGTTCATTGCCAGGAATCAAAGGCCTGACTGCTAGAAAATAGCTTCGGTTCTCTTCACCCAGATTGTGCTCTTGCCCGTTGACAAAGGCAAGAAGCATAAGATTCACAGAGGACACAGTCTCAGAGGCCTGGACAATAAACCTTCACTGTAATTCATTACTTTTTAAAAGTGTTATCCTAATAGATGCTAAATCTGTGGCCTTTCCTTCTGTTGGAGAGTGACTGTGGTCTTTGATCAAAGATAAAGCCTTTGCAAAAAATACGATGGTGAAGCTCTCACTTTGCTGTAATTCACTGGTGCCATGAGTAGATTTCAGGCAAATGCAGCTCTATAAACAAAATAAAAAGATGGCATTTCAGCAGCAATATGTAAAAAAGATACTGGGTAGAAATACTTCAGAGAAGCAGCCTGCTTAGTTGTAAAATGAGTTTAAATTAGGCTTTAAAAAGGATTGCTAAATCTTGACACATATATGAGCAGCTTATTATCATGCAATTGTGCAGTAGTTGCTTGATCTTGTTACTGATGTGCCACATATGAATAAGTGATTAATTACCACAAAGGCTAAAACAGAGCAGAGTGAGAGTACTGTAGCTCACCCTGAAAGAGGGGCTTAAACACGTTTATTGCCCTTTAAGTGCATTTCATTAAGGCCAATTAAGGACTTTCATGTCTTATTAGAAAAATGAAGTAGATTTATGAGGTTTTCATAGGCTGGAAATGCTGGGGCTAGCAGATACGAAACTGTGCGGAAATACAGTGGTTAGAAGCTAAGAAAATGATATAAAGATACACAGAGGAATAATTCCACTAAGGAACCAGATCACATGAAGGTGGTCTCTGCATAGAAGGAAGGGGGGGAAAAAAAACAAAACCAGAGGTTAAAATTCATAACATTTCCTATCAGACTCACTCCCTATAATTTTATGGGCAATTTTGCTATCCAGCTCTCTTTGGGGTCTCATTTTCTTCTGTTCCATATAAAATTCAGGATGACATGAAAGGCTGCCATTCATTTGGGCAGAATTTGCTCCCAGTGGGCACACCTTACTGCATATCTGAAAATAAATGCACAGAGCAAGAGGGAGCAGATTTGTTGACCACCACACAGCACAACTCCCAGCAGGTCTTCATACCTTAATAATGCTTAATCTTGCTGATAGAGATTCAGTCAGGGCTCTTATATTGGTGTAACTTTAAGCACTGACTCAGAAAAACATATAAACATATGCTCTAGTTAAAGTTGATTGGAGGATGTGTTTAAGTTTTTTGCTGAATAGGAGTGAGGATAAGCATGCACTTAAAGTTAAGATAAGTGTATGCTTCAGCATTTTGTTGTATAAAGAACTATAAAGGTGAAAGCCCTGACCTATTCATCTATACTTCTTACTTAGGGTTTCTGCATTTCCTACCTCAAACCAGGGGTTTCTGGCTGCTTGAGATTACTTCTATATTCCTTTAATTAAAAAAATAATTTTAAAAAATCCAAATCCAGAAAACTACTGAACAGAAATAAAACCTCTCTATCTGAATAATCCATGTGTATCCAGATCCACAGGGCTCAAGAAATGAAACATGAATGCTGACCTTCTTTTCTTAAATCATGCTATTCTTAAGGTAGCAAGAAGGGAAAGAAAGGAATGGAGTAAAAAAACTCAGCAGCATGATCTGAGGACAAAGGCAAACTTTGCTTTGACTCTGCAGAGTTCTGAAGGTTTGCGTCACAGCCTTCATCTTATTTGAGCGTAATTTAGTCTATAGAATTTCCTTACATGCTTTATTTTGAAAGAAAACTTTCATGGGAGGCTATAGAGTATGTATCATTCTCCTTGGGGACTGTGTCTGTTTCAGCATCATCCAAGTTTCTAGGTCCCACTCATACAGTATCTGGGCAGCTTTTTTACATATTATATGTATTTATGAATTTTTAAAAATATGCATTATTTACTCAGTGGACTGGAATATCAATGTCAAGTGGGGGAATATGTATTTATAAATGTTTTCAAAATGCACATTATTTACCCCACAGACCAAATATTTCCAGTCTACCATGTATAGTCTTAGCCACCTAATTAAAAATCTTATGAAACTTCTTTGAAAACCACTTGCAGTACATATGCAGCAGCAACTTTTGGAGCTTTATTATCTCAGCTCTTTTTTATTTTTTTTCTCCAAAATACACAAAGCATTTAGACATATTACGGTCTAATCACTTGCCAAATTTCATCTCAAATAGAAGCTATATAGGAATTCTACAAGCACAAAAAAAGCATCAAAAACAGCAGATCAGCTATATTCTGGGGGAGGAGGTATGGGGGGGTTGCTGCACCGATATCATTTTAAAACAAACAAACCGGTATTTTTTAATTTGGTGAAAAAGAATTAATTCCCACACTGAGATTTGTTTGTGCCAAACCTTAGCTGCTCCTTTTAATGAGGTTTTAAATAATTTTTTTCTGCCAACTTATTCTTAAAGGGGTTTGTACCAAAAAAGCTGACTACATAGTATCTACACGGTCCAACCACTACTGATTAAATTCTTCAGGGATTAGAGACCAAAACTACATATTTTGTAAAATTACATGATTAAAGAGAAGAGGTAAATGCAACACCAGCATACATCTGTTATTTGTTGTCCAAATATAATTTCAAATAATGATAATATTTCCATATTTTGTTCCTTAGGTTGCATTTCCAAAACAAATGATGACTCATATATCTTTTCAGTCTTTCAGAAGGGATTTATTGATGTAAGAAGTGATAAGCATCTGCCTCTCCTGATTTATACCACAGTATGAAAGAGATATAAAGTAAGTGCAGTGCATGTTGAGGGTAAAATGAAAATCTCTTGATTCTGTTCCCAGCCACAATGCAGAGCATTTCACAGAGCATCCTGAAACCATGCTGCAGCATCACCCTATTTTTTGGGGCAGGAGGGCACTTCCAGCCAAGTGGTCACAACTTTCTTGAGCTTGAACATCAGCTCCTCACAACCAGCACAGCCAACACAACCTGTATGTTCTCTGACTGTGGTCATTTGCACAGCTTACAGACACGAAACACCTTAAAAATAGATTTAAAGGCCATCATAAGTTAGAAGATTGAATGAAAAACTTTAGCAGTCCAAGCTACACAACAGGTTTATGACTAGTTTATAGGGTTTTATGCAGTTTCAAAGCGATGAATGTTTACCTGCACATACTGCTGACAGAATTTGTAGTTGCTGTCAAACGTAGAAAAAGAATTCAAACTATATTTCGAAAATTAATTTTTATTTCAAAATTTTTTTTACTTATTTCACATTCCAAATGAAAGCAATTTACTTGTTAGAAATCACCAACAGGTTCTTGTGATAAAGCTCATTAAAACAACTTGATCATTTTGGGAGGCTGAAATTTTTCTATTTCCTCCTGATAGGAAAAATGTATTCTGTAAACAAAGAGAGCAGTTTTTAATAGTATTAAAATTGGTACTAACTAGAAAAAAAATTAATAGACCTTTTGCTAAATGGTAATGACTGTGTGATGTGCCGTTATATTTCTGAGGTTTATAAACAATCTTAATTCTTAAAAGATCGAGAAAGGCATTGTTCAATAGTATTCTGAGTATGAAATTTATGTGTAAATTATCTTCTGACATCTTACTGAAAGCTGGCATTGCAGCTTGGCACAATACCATAGTATAGTTCCCTAGTCCAAACAGAATTTGATGAATTGTCGAAAAGCCACTTTTTCTTTGCCTCCAGTCAGAAAGAATAACACGGACACTGGCCTTTCTCAGAGAATTTTCAGCTCCAAACAGAAATGTTTTTGAAAGTAACTTCTAGTAAAAACTGGAGATGGACTGGATATGAAGTAGTTCTGGATGTGGTGGAAGTGCCTGTGTAGGCAGCACAATGCTCGTGGCAGGCTTTGATAGATGGTGTGACAATGTCTCCGATGCAGTGAGAGCATACCAACGCTACTAGCTGTGCCCAAGGGGCATCAGTCACACAGCTGCACTGTGCTGCTCCCTCCTGCACTTCTGCATTCCTAGCTGTATGAAATATTACAGGGTTATGAGACACCTGAAGTGTGAGCTAAAAGAGAAAAGAACAAATGCAACTCCCACAGTATCGCCTTCATTCCCAGCTACTCTTACAGCCATGCTGGTGTTCTGTGGCGTGGGATGTCCAGTTGAGACAAGCAATGGTCCCTCTGTCCCAGAATTCTTTCTCAGAAGTCTCATAACAGATAATATTTACAAAAGTGTATGAATCCCTGTGTTGTCCATCACCCTCAGCAACACTGAAGGTCAGGTTGGACGGGGCTCTGAGCAACCTGATCTAGTTCAAGATGTCCCTGTGCCTCACAGTGGGAGTTGGACTAGATGGCCTTTAAAGGTCCCTTTCAACCCACACTATTCTGTGTTTCTTTGATGCCTGGACTGCCCCAGCATCCACAAATAGTGAATCAAGCATATCCTTCTTTTTACTTCTTACAGATTTGCTTACCAGCAAATGGACAGCTAAACAATCCTTTTCTGTATCTTCTCACTAAAAATTCTTTCTTTTAGAACCATTCTCACATAACATCTATAAATGCAGCTTTGTAATACTAGAAGGGTTTGAAACAGGTTTTGCATCAAGCTCTTTTAGCCAGTTTTCCTGCCTTTCTCAATATACGTGCATGTGGGTGCAGTGACCTGGAGCTATACCAATCCATAGATAAGCTAGAGAGGACTCTAGAGGAAAGAAATGTCCTTTGAAAATCAGGCTTCAGATGAGTGTTGTGTCAGTGAGGCAAGAGCCTGATCACAATATAGGAAACCTTTCCCTTGCTCACCCCAGCATCAGGCAGACACAGCAACAAAGAAGTTTGACTGAAAGACTGGTAGGTTTTGGTCAGCTGGTATTCTCTAAATCCAAGAGAAGAAAGGCAGAAGAATATATATTAACAATTAAGGATTGTTGTCACAAGGTGTTAAGATCCAACACAAGGTATAACAACATTACACTAATAAACTACAAGAAAGGACACTTTACCCCTTTAGGCACTCGCTAGCAACATTTCTGTTGTCCTGGAAGTTTCCCCACTTAAATCACCTGCTGAACTTTCTGGGTGTCAAAGATAAATACCCGCAAAGAGAAACAACCACCTCACATAGCCCAGCTGTGACACTTACAGTGGATTAAAAATCAGCCAGAGCCCAAGCAGAGTCTTGCAGGCATATGGGCTAACACAAACCAGAGATGGGATTCTTCAGGCCATTGTCAGGGCCTGGGGGGCTCAGCAGCATAAAAGACATACAAGTGTGTTATCACATTCAACTTGAAAATTTTCCTGGCTGAGAGGAGATGGTTGGGTTTATGGGGCTGAAATTACCCATGCTCTGCTCTAAAGCTAAAACCATGCTGTGCCAAGGGAGGGCTGCACCCACCCTTCCTCTACCAAAGAGCACTGCACGAGCACGTACGTCCTGGGTGGAGTCTGCAGGAGAGAAACGCATTCCTCATAATCAAGGGTAATTCAAAAGGCAAACAGTGACCAGGAGAGCATGCTATCCAGCAGAAGCCTAATCCTGAACCCAACTCCACAGACGGTTACACAGCCTGCTGCAATGCCAGGGCAGATGCCAGGGAAGAGACCAGCCACAAACCGAACAGACAGACAATCCAGAGCTTGGCATCTGGGTTCTTCAGCTGCCAGCCTTGCCTCATGAGTAGCCACAATGGTTGGCTCTTGTGCAGAAAACAACAGAGGAAGAGGCTAAAGAGGTCTATGTGCCACACTGCCAGCATTGGGAACAGGCAGTGCCAAGTGAGTATTGCAGTTTCATGCACGTGCCAATGTGCTTTGGAACCGCTTTTACATTTTCAAAAGTAACAACAGAATTCCAGCATAAAGCAAGACAAGCTCTAACATCAAGGACAGTTTCCCTTCCTCTTTTAGATTTTTTTTGTACATAAATTTCTTTTTCACTTCATTTTGTTTGCCTCACATATACACTTCAGACAGCTGCGGCACAGGAATGGCCTTCATGCCTTGCGCTCCATACTGATAAAATATTTGAATCTACAGGAATACATGCACAAATCAGTTAATTTCATAACCAAATGACAAAGTCCCAGCTTGTAAGCCTCTGTTTTACAACATGAGCAATTACTCCAAAAAGTAGCTGCATGAACCCCTGTGTCACTGCATGCTGAGGAGCAGCACGGCACTGTGAGGAAGGGGTTCACAACCTTCCCTTTAAAACCCTCTTCTGCCCTGTTTACACTGAACTGACACTTTAATCAGAAGGAAATGTTTTTTATATAGATCACTACTTGCATGTTTATTATGTTTGGGAAGTTTTTAGTCTATTAATTTGCCAAATGAGCATTTCTAAAAGTGTGTATTTGGACACATGTATATATATATGTGCTTTCCCACATTTGCCATCCAGCAGAGTTATTTAATTTAGACATTGTTGTTTCCTGAAATAAGTGCCTTACTTTGTGTCAAATCAGGATAGTGAGTTCTATTGTTCCTATGTGAGCAAGCAGCCAAAAGAAATTGAGATGAGGAAGAAGCCTACGAAAAGGCTGGCTGCACCAGTTATCCACTGAAGCCTTTTGTTTCTGGAATGTCTTTTAACATAGGAGCCCTGTTCAGTTATGGGGACTTCTCTAGATGCTGATTATGACCAAAAGGTGTTACTGTGAGAACTTAGAGTAACAGAAAAAGGTATTCTAAATTATCTATGTTGCTTTGGTGCTACCAGGATGGGATCTACTGGTGAAACAGAAAGACTGCATCCTGGGGTTGTGATGAGGGGCTTTTGGTGTGACTAAAATGTTGGGTAGAACAAAATGCCAGTGAAGGCAGAGTAACAAAGGGATGAAACCCTTCTTGGTTTTTCAGGGCTATGCTACAAGCATAGGAATCAGTCTTTCTCCTGAGAGCTTCTAGAAGATACATTTTTGCCCATAAATCTCACCCACTAAGGGTATCCACACCACCTTCCTCCTCAGAAATTTATTAGCCTACTTAATCACATTTTCTCTTCGCCCCCTTCAAGCTCTTTGCTTCCTCTCCTCTTAACCTATTCTCTTACCCACTCCTTATTTTTAGACATTTATAGAAGCGTTCTGTCAAATCACAGCAATAGATCTGATTTTCAGAGGATGTCCCAGCCATGTTCCATTAATTGTATCTGCAGTTTTACAGATACTAATAACTATAGCCTTGCCATCAAGCAATTGCACATCATGTTTTTAGTGTTTTTATTTGCTCAATATTGGCCTCTTTGTCCATTAGCCCAATGTGGTAAACTCCACTAATAGCTCTCAGAGAAGACTTAGGAAACTGAATGTCAGCTTTGAATAGAAATAGAACCAAGCTCAGACATATCCTAAAAATCCTACCTCTGACTGACGCTAGATAGATCACAATATATTTGGAGTCAATAGGAAGCTGGGAAGGATTTTACAAATTTGATCCATACTGTTTTAAAGAATAATATGGTGTGTATGCTGGCTTTCTAACAGTATGTATAGTATTTTTTATCTGTACAACGTATGAGCCCTTTGGCATTTGTTTTCTGTCCCTGAACACAGTCGTTTTTCATTGCCTACCTTTTTATAGCTGTTCTTGTTTCAGTATTAATTTTTCCTTTGGTGTTTCTTATATAATAACAGGAAAAAGCAGGTGCTCTCCATCAGGTCTTAGTGGGACTACTTGGTTTACCAGTTTTCAGTACCATGCTCCAGAGCAGCTACAGCAAAATAACATGAAACCTAAAACGAGATTATTAGATATATTTCCTTATCAACTCTCACCCTTTCTTCCATTTGCTGTAAGGCTGAGTTTAGCCCTATGATGAGTAAAGCCCTGATCCTGCTGTCACTGAATTCAAAGATATCAGCAGTGGAAACAAGACCAAGTTCTGCCGATCTGCTTTTGAAATTATAAAATCAGTAGATTTCTATTCGCATGTATGAGCTTGACTTGTCCATCTCTGGAAATCCAATGCATGAGATTCATCGTATTAATTGTGTACTGCTTTTGTTGCTTTAATTTACTTTTCTCCCTCTGATAGTTTGGGTACAGGTCACTGTTGCATGCAAATGTGGAATTGCCTGAGATAGAGTTTTGCTCTAACATTGTTTAATCAAATGTTCCTAAAAATCTAGTTCCAAGTCCTCAGGTGCTGTAAATTGCTGTAACTCAGTTTATTGCAGTGACAGAACACCACTTTACAAGTGCTGATGTTCTGACCCCTGTTTTCCAAACACAGATAGCCAGCTAAAATGCTGCTGCAAACAGGGCCCACAATGTTTTCCTCATTCATTACACATGTAAGTGGCAAAAGCAGGACAAGTCACAAGGAAACACTTTACACCATTACTGACACACAGAACAATGTCTCTTCATTACATAGCCATTTGCCAAACTTACCCATGCAGCTAACAAAAGCACCCATCTCAGCAACCAGGATGGCTGCTCTTTAGTTAGCACACAGCCTTGCACTCCTTGGGATATGGAGGATATTCTGGATTTTAACTGGGCTGGATAAGTCTGACTGCAGGTAGTAGGTCCTAAGAGGCAGAGACATGGTGAACTACTCAGTCCTCTGTGCGTCCTGAGCAGGCTGCCTTGACCTGCATTATTTTCCACACTACCTCACTCTACACCAGTAGACCTGCAGCTCTTCAGTGCAGGGAGCAGCTGCTGAGGAAACGAACTCATCCTATTTGCCCCTCGCAGGTGGCATTCCCTCATTTTGCCATTGCTAGAAGGAGCACCTGGCAGGAAGCCTTTGAGAGCGGACAGACCCAAGGGCTGAGCACGGATGGCAGTCCGGACCAGGTGCGGCTGCTGCTGCCCACGCTTCACACAACAGTGCCCACATGGTCTGGGCTCAGCTAATGCACCCTGAGTCTTCAGCTGCTGTTCCCATCTATTTCCCCGGGGTGGGACCTGTTTTGCAGAGTGAGCAAAGTGACGTTTAATTAATTCACACCATGAGTTTAGCAATGGTTTTCGGTCACGTCTCTTACTAAGGTAATAGACGTTATAAGCATGAATTTTGTAATTAATGCAAGATCTAACAACTAAACTGTCCCCTAGTGTGCCTCAGACGTGTTTTTCCACAACAAACTGAAAATGTCAAACTTATGGTAAGACAGAGAATTACGCTGAATTTGGCACATTACAGATAATTTTGGCTTAAATAGCAATTTCACTTCATGAAATCTACCCCTTTTATGAATGGGAATTTTTCTCCTGATTTCTAGGATGTCATCCTTGATTTTTCAATGATATGTTATAATATTTATAAATTTATATGCACAATCAAATATATCTCCATTACTATACAGATATTATTAGATCCATAAATTGGCCCTGAGGAGGGTTACATTTCTTACTGCATAACTTTAAATTGTTGTTTACCACAGAATTGCATTTCATAATTTGATGATTTGCTATAAAGATATTTCAGTTAAAGCAAGGTTCCCTCTATGTGTGTGAGACCCTGGATTTCTGTATGCAAAGTCCAGCCCACCTCTAGGCTTTTAAATACTGCCACTTGCTTAGATAGGTAGTGGCAAAGGAAAGGTGGTGGCAAATGAAAAGGGCATGCAGGATACACTGTATTTATGGAGCAGGTCCCATTTTGACATTCACATATATGTCCAGGTCACCTGCACTAAGTCTTCACATCTCTGTTGAGATGGTTTAGCACGTTTGCCACCCTTATTTTTAATATATGAACTTCAGCCAGTGTTGGAAAACCATAGCTTCCTACTTTGGCTTTTTCAGGGTAAAGAAATCTGCTTTCCATCAGTAGATAAACTTTGTTAAGGCGAGCAATAAATTAACAATTACAAAATCTATAGAAATAGGAATACTTAATTGAAAAATTTACATTAAACCAAGAGCAAAGTAAATTTTAAATTCATGGTACAGACACTCCCATATGGTTATGCATTAAAAATGGTTATACTATAGAATGCTCATCTCAAAAAAGTCTTCATAGGATTTTCCTTACCTCCTTCTAATCAACAGATCACGTATTGTTGTTCAACATGCATAAAAGTAAGGGAATCTTGCTCATCTCCCATGGACAAGTGTGAGAATCTTATCAGTGCTATAGCTTATAAATGTGTCTTATAAATCAACGGCAAGTATGCACAAGTGGAGACTTGCTACTACAATCAACAGTAAGATGCCTGATGTAAGATACTAAGATAAGAAAATCATATTGGAGATGTTTCTCTTCGTAGCTCCTAAGCCAAATGTTGCTCTCTGTTACACCCATCAAATGTCCATTAAATTCAGTGACCTGAATTTAGACCAGGAAAAACAGAACATAATTTTGACTTGGCAAATTTGAGCCAATTTTACAGTAGACTAGCAGACACCATAAGTAACTTAATTTGAAGACGCTCTTCTCTTATTTCTAGTTTTACCTGCAAATGTTGTCAGGAGATTCAAACTTTGTGAGTCATTGGATTCACATCTAAAATACATTGAACAAGACAGCAGTACTCTAAAAAGGAGAACTGCAACAACACAGTCCATTCTAAATTATATTCACAAGACATTTATTTGTCTAGTTTTAGCAGTTCTCTGTGCAAAATCAAAGCCTAAATATTAAGCTGCACTACTTTCCATGTCACTTTACTTATGATTCCTTTCTGTTCTTGCTTGTCCAGCCATAAATATCTCTTCCTTCTCTTTTTCAAGTCAACAATACAAATATTTACTGTATATTTCAGCTCATAGTTCCAGTACTTGTATAGTCCTTGCATATTCAATCAAATCCTTTCACTCATACTTGTTCACTAGTATTTATTCCTTTCATTCTAAGCTTTGATTCTCTGCCTGCAAGGACTCAGCAACGCACTCCTTAATGTACACTTTTCTGGTACCTTCCTGTTTGGACACTGTCCAAGGCCGGTATTCATAAAATGTTAATGTTTGGTTCAGACAGAGGAGAAATACCTTTAACACGGATCTAAAATTTGGAGCAATTTCATCATTTGATAAAACCAAGTTGAGGGGCATCAGTGACTTACTGGCCCCATTTGTGTCTATGGTTTGGGATGTTTGAGCTCTTCCAAGTCCAGCAGCCTAAGTTAAGATCATGGAACAGTTTCCTAGAAATGGTCACAGCACCGGGTCTGTCTGAGTTCAAGAGGCATTTGACACAAAACACTCTCAAGGTCGTAGTGTGATTCTTGAGGTGTCTTCTGCAGGGCCAGGAGCTGGGCTTGATGATCCTGATGTACCCCTTTCAATGCAGCATATTCTATGATGGAAAGATGCTGGCTCTAACCATGCTTCTTTTTCCTAAGGATAGCTGTTTTCCTTAAGTTCATACGCTATGGAGCTGTTTTTCAGCTAACAAGTACTGGAGACAGGCTAACAATCATCCTACAGTCCTTTCAGACTCAGGTGGAAGCTCAGGCAGAAGCTGTGGTCCTCGCTGGGTCACTCTGCACTGGTCACTCCCTTTACACGCAGGCCTGGCGGGAGGACATGCACCTACACAGCCCTTTCACCATCCCCACCTTAGCCAAGGAAGCCTCCTGAGAAGACCTCTCCCATGCGCTTTATAGCCTTTTTCGCTGCCATACAGGAAAGAACAGCATTCACATACCTGATAAGTAGTCCTATTTGCTCATGCACAGCATCTTTCATTAAAAAGGAAACCCATCCCTTCCACCTTTCAAATAGCTGTGCAGAACAGCACCCTACAACTTAGGCATGACTGAGCTACTTTCAGAATCAGCCCTGATTATTATCTCCATGAGGAATGATTCCATTTCCACATAAAATAAAAATTACCCTAACCTTCAGCCATAGCATTAGGGAGTGAATCAGTCATATTTTCCCCTTCACATTTCTGAGAACACATAAAGGAAGAAATAAAAAATTAAAAATATTAGATACTGCCTTTTGACTTGACTGCTAACACAATAAAGCAGCATCGTAAACTGAATCATGGAAGTCTGCAGTCTTCATTGCTCCCTTTGCTGGTATTACTTCATGGATATTGGAGCCCTTAGGGAAACTGGAATATGAATAAAGATTTTTTTTTAAATCGGCCGTTTTTTCTTGGTTCTGTTTCTAAAAATAATGCAGTTTGCAAAAAACAGAAGGTTTGGTTTATAACACAAACAAAATTGTTACATTCTGAATGGGTTGTAAGTACCTGATTCTTTGCCTTTTTACTCATCCCTGCTAAAAAAAAAAAATCTGCAAATCCATTTGCTAACCAGCTGCACCTCTGTACTGAACAGATAACAACCTGTGCAAGCCAGGCTTTGCTGTGAATCGGTGCTGATAGGCCTGAATCTCATAGCTTTTTTTAAATGCTAATGACAAGAAACATTTCCTAAGCCAAAACGCTCTTGTAGATCTGTCTACTTCTATTATGACTGATATTTGCTTGTAAGTACATAGAACACTTGTTCACTGTGCCTTATCTGCTATGGTGCAGCATGCTGACCTACATACCATTCAGCACAATATGATGCACAAACATCTTCTAAATAATTTTTCATTTTCGACTTAAAAACAGTAGAGGCAAAATAGGATTGCTGCAAATCTAACAAAGAGATGGCATTATTTCCAAATAAAAATGTGCATTTTTCCAAAGAATTTATTTGTCTAGCAGCATGAAGTTCATACATAGCAATGCTTAAAAAGGGTGTTGAATTGCGATTAGGAAGGAAGGACTTAGGAAGAAGAACAAACCACATCTTTTCTACTTACATAGAATAATTAAGCTAACTTATTTCTCATAACAATTAAAAGTTCAGCCTTTCTGAACCATGTTTTCGCAATGTCACTAAATGCTGCTGATATAAGAATGCTGAAATAAGTGTGATAATAACAATAAAGAATGATGGATAGAAAAGGATACAGTAGCTAAGGGAACAGAAATGATAGTCTATTACCTGCCATTGTCAAGCTAAACAGAAGTACAGTATTTATGATTTTTGCTGTGATGCCTGCTATGTTGTATAAGCCCAGTCTTTACGATGATACTTGTCTACTGAGTGAAATAATTAATATATCCATTTTTATTGTAAATAAATATATGTCTTCCCAGTGGCCAGACATTATTTATATTCACAGTAGCACAGCCTCATATCTATCAAAAGCTTGTAGAGGAAAATGTACTTTAAGAGCTAAATTTTAAGAGTAAAACAGAAAATCTCCATCAATTCAGAGCATTCCTAACCAATTTATATTCTGAAATGTTAAAGAAGGGCAGAAAAAGAAGCCTGCTCAAACAATAGAAAAAATAGAAATGCTTTTTCTTAGCAGGATACAGTAGTCCTAATTCTAAAATGTATATAACTATAAATGACTTCTACATTGTAAAATTGGGTACATAAACCTAAATTAAAGACATTTTTATAACAATCTGGTTTATACATGCACTGAATTGAGAAATATTTATTGCCCTGCTATGACTGCTAGATGAAAAAAAGAACCCCAAACAGTATACAAATTAGAGGAAGCATCAATGTTTAATCATATAAGAATTTTAAATTAATGACACAACATGTATGTACTATTTACTCATTTTCTAAGAAAATATTGAATTTTCATATCCACAGTCACTACAGTTCTTTTGTCTCTGGTGAAACATACGGTCCAGGAATCAGCTTGATTGCAGTTTTAAACTGCAAAAATGAAAATAATTTGGGGACCAATCCAAGCTGCAGTGAGGTCAGTAGAAGCATTTCCACCGATGCTTAGGAGACTTTGGTCAGCCTGTTGGCTGTTTTATCCCAGGCTGTTACTCTGTTGCTGTATTTTAGAAACGGTGAATTACAGGAAAAAGTAAAATGTTTGGTACTTTTACCTATTACCTATTTTACTTTTGATTTATATTTAAAACAAAAGGCTGTATGTAAACTGGTGTCTGAATTGGTCAAAACTCACAGATCCTTTTTTTGTTTCACTACGTACCTTCTTGTACGCAGTCCGAAGACAACATCTCTCAGACAAGCCACTGACTTCTGTTAAAGTGACAAGCAATGTTTTGACTCACATTACTTATATATCATTAATGAGAATAACATCTTTTAAATCCACGAGTTGCTTGATGAGTCCAACATACAAATGGTTTGCAATGATGTGGCTTCCAGAAATAGATTGCTAGAGACACTGATACATCTTATGCCATTACCCTGCAATCGATGCTGCTTTTGGTAGATTTAATTCTGTAAGTAAGGTGAATTTCCCATTCATGTATCAGAATTGTTTTCCAGGTTCCTTTTGAATTTTGCGATATCTATCAGAAAAACTTTGGGCCAGACATGCACCTACTATTCATTTAAGTAGAGGGTACAAATAATTGCTGCTGGGCTCAGCAGTTATGGGCTCCGTGATGTTAACAGAAGCTCAGACCAAGGATCAGACTTAGCTATGCCAGGTCCATGATCCACGTGTTCCACACCAAAATCATGGACTATTAGCTTAGTTATAACTAAGGTTCAAATCATTCCCAGTGCTCAGGAAAAAACAGTCTTTGCAGATTCCCGATGAATTGCGCTTCGACATATTATACTGGTTTGTGTCCAACCCAAATCCTCAAAGAGAGCGTGAACCTAATCTGAGATGAAGTTCTCAGTGCAGTATTCAGGCTGAAGTGTTTCTACTCACACGTGCTTCCGACTTTGGCCTGCACTGGCACATGGGTGCATGCTTGCATGTAAGCAACATGAGTAGTAGGCAAATCCCGGCTGTGAGTGTCTGAATGAACTTGTAACCACTGGCATAACTTTTATGATCAAGAACTATATTAATCACAAGGACCCCTGCCCATGTCTTCTTGTGCTATCTAAGATTGATACATCATGGTACATTGTACTTAAAATTGTCTTCTGAGCCCAACACGGCTTGTGTGACTTTTAATTTTTTGTTTCCATAAGGAGTTAACAGAGAGGAAATCTCTAAGACATACATTGCTATAGTCCTTTCTCATTGAATTCATTTCATTAAACTCACATATATCTGCAATAGAGGTTGCTGTGATGCACCTTTTATAGAAGAGCATGACTTGTAAGGGTTACAAGTCTTATTCAAAGTCTAATGGGAAATCCTTAAAGGAACGATGGAATAAATTTCACATATCTCTCTTTATCTTTGTTTAGGCCAGCACACAGTATGGATTATTTCTCTTTCAGCTATAGCTCTTCTAAAAAACTTGCATTATCCTAAAATGTACAGAGGACACAATTTTCACCCTCTAGCATGAGTACATGCAAGTAAATGTTGTTATTCCAAAGGCTGATTCTTTTCCATCTCACTTTACTTGTCATTGGCCAAATAAACCAAGTCTTCTAACACAACACTGGAAACACAGCTAGAGCCTGCATATTAATTAGCCTTCCTGACCTGAATAGACTATTACCTAGGGCCCTGGCCTTCATTTCCTAAGCACCCTAAACTCCACTGCAATGAACAAAACGAAAGACAAGGCCTTTATTTTGGAATTACATCTATGAAAATACTGCTCTTGCCTAAGAGATGGGATTTCTGAAAACGCCATGGAGAGTTTCTGACACTGCACGGAAGAACAGCATTGTTTTGTTCCAGATGAGGTCTTGTGCCCCCCTAAATGACTGTTGCCCAAAACTTAGACCATCATTAGTGCCTTAGAAAAAATATGGAGAGTATGGGTAGGGCTTCTATGATTTTGACCAAATATGTATATAACTTTAAGCTGTTCTCTATTTTAATAAAAGAAAATGAGGTAATACTATAAAAATAACTTCCTTTGATCCTAGAAGCATTTTATTACAAGGTTTGCAAGCCAACTGGAATGAAAAACTTTTAAATAAAAAATTAATGCAAAAAAGCAGAGCAGGGAGATAGCTAGATTTAAGAAATATTGCCTTTTTTTTTTTTTACTCAGAACTTCTGCAGAAAATATTTTTGTTTAAAAAAAATATGATTCCCCTTTCAACTCATTCCAGACACAATTTTACAGGTAGACTCTGTGACTCATTAAATACAGCTTTGAAGATGCACCATAACATAAAGTATTACAATTATCATGTACCCTAAAAGCCTGTTTGGAATCTAACTCAATAAAATTTATTAATGATCTGAAGAAGGTGGTAAATTCACACATGATATTTAATTGGGAGCTACAGAGAGCATATATATCCACAGTGAGTGAAGAGAAAAGCAATGTCTCATTTTAATTTAGAAAAAAAATGAAATTACTAAATCTGTTCAACAATTACTTGAAACTTTGTTTCTCAGAATTGTTTTGTCTAATGCATTTTTTCCCCAGAAACATTGTTATGAATGTAAAATGGACACCTGGAAAGGTTTCAGTCCTTTTAAAATTACAGATATGCCTTCTCACCCTTTGCATTGCTGCGGAGGCAACATTAGGCAGTGCTTGATTGAGCTGAGTTTGACAGTAGAGAAAAACAGAGTATTTTAAAAATACAAAGAATATGATGTGAGAGAAGAAATTAATAGAAAATGATAGTGGCATGAAGGAGGGGAATTTGGAAAGGCCTGTAAATGTTCTTAGGCAGGGAGACAATAGATTGTACAACAAAAGTGTAAAATAAAATGAATGTATGCATCACGTCGACTCAGAAAAAAATAAGTAAGGAACAAAAAGCCATGTAAATATTTGAAAGGTCACTGAGGCCATACAGGCTATGAATCCACCTGTAAGAAGCCGTGCAAACCTCATCATTTGCGACATTTAAAATTGGACTGTCCATGGATCTAGAAAATGCACTCAGGAGAATAATCTAATATTACACGGAGGTAAATTAACAGACCAGCAAGGTCTCTTCCACTCCTTATTTATGTGATAAATCCATTGTGAAAACACTTACACCATAAAAATTTGTATCTTTCCACAATGTACACAGAGCAGCCGTGTCCTGGAAGAGGCTGAGCAGCTGCTTGAAGGGCACAGGTACCCTGTGCTTCCAGTAGAGTTATGACAAAGCAGCGGTTATCTCCAAATTACAAAAAGAAAGAAAAAAAACCCACCAAAGTAAAGACAGTATCTGACAATGTTCCATGAACAGAAGCCCATTAAAACTAAGAGGACATTTGCCTTTAAATGGATGGATATCATTATGCATGCAAAAGTGCCCAAAAATAAAAAGGCAGAGCGGCTGCATTTCGAGGAAACAGTTGAGCGGCAGCAACCATTACCTTAGCAATTGCAGCACACGGGCTCTCTGCTCTGCAGTCTAAAATGAGGACATTCCCTTTGCTGTGTGATTTACTTTGAGCATGCTGCAATCTTCTTTTTCCTCAGGTAAAATGTCAATGAGCAGTGTCCCAAATGTTTTTCCTGATCTTGTCAGAAGTCACTCTGTTTCCACAAGAAAAAAAACAGTAAAAATCCCCAAACTTTCTGCTATGTTAACACTGCAGAAAAACTCCTGAAAAAGAGGAGCTGGTATGAGATGGGAAGCTCATGCCAGGCAAGGATCACACAGGACTGCCGCAGTGCAAAGAACGGATCCAAATCAGCCTTTCCACAGTCTGAGCAATAATGTGTTCTAGCTCGGGGCCAGCATGCAGACTGCACTGCATCTCTTTTAGGTTGTGGAGGTGCCATAGAGAGGGAGATCATATGAATGAAACTGAGTGAAGACAATAAGATTTGGCCCTTAGTTTAGATGGCAGGGAGATGGTCTGCAGAATTTAAAGACCGTGTACTACCATAGATAATCTTATGGTTGGATGGATGTATGGATGGATGGATGGGTGGATGGATGGACAGATGATTTTGTTTAAGATACCGCAAATTCAGGCTTTAGCAAATATATACATCTCACGATGTATTTATAAAGTACTTGGCCTTACCTCTCTATATTTATTGCATCACGCGTAACTACTGGACTGTGAAAAGCAGAAAGTACCTTCTCTGTCATGGTAGAGCAAAAAACATTGATGACTTAGTTCTTTCATTTGTCAGCAAAAAGAATGACAGAATAGATCTGAACTGAGATCAAAGAAAAGGGAAAATGCTGCCTTTATATTGTTAAAAGCCATTTCCTCCATTTTTGCATTAAGCCTCATTGCAATAAAAGGGAGCAAAATGCTAAGTGACCCCTCTGCTGAAACATGGCTGGAATGGATTCAATGAAAGTCTACAATAAGATTTGCACTCAACCAGAAGCATGTACCTCTGCCTCCAGTGTTACCACCCGGCCCTTGGGTCACAGCATGGTGGTAGCACCTGCTTATTTAATGTTGTACCCTCATTTTACATTATTCACTAGTAAAGGTAAGTAACTTTCTTTTCCCTTCTTCATGCTCTAAGTAAGGCTTCTGGCATGGGGATACAAATGGAGCATTCCTAGCAAACAGGTTACTTATGCTTTGGAATTTAATATTGAGATGTAATGTTAATACTTTTTTTCAGGGATGTGGGGAACTATTCTTTTTGTAGACTTTCAGAATTGTTTTGAAGTAGATGTTGTGATGTGTTCTATTTTGCAGAGCTGCTCAGCTGGAAGTCTAGTGTGAACAAGTGTGTATTCCAACCATTGGTGACAGGTACATTCCCAGGTCAGAGATTTTTTGGCTCAAAATCCCCATCCAGTTCTCAGGAATAGGCTTTTTCATGGAAATAATAATAAGAAAAGTCCAGGAAGACAAATCAGTGGGATTTAAGAGCCTATATGTGGAGGTCAGAAGTGTATTTGTAGATCAGTAAATCGAAAGCTGTATTTTAAATATCCATCTTGATGCTCAGTTCCTGAATTGAATGAAAATAACAAGACAAAGAGAATCTAAAAGGGGCTGTAAGCTGATCTACTGATGCGACAGCATGATAGCAATTTATACGTGTGTCTGTTTGGTGCAGATTTACAGTAGAACCTACAATCTTAGCAGTAAAACCCTGCAATCTCAGGTGCCCTCTGAAAGTCACAGCACATGCACAGGACCAAAGAGAAGAAAAATTCTCATCAGCTTCATCCAGGACATTTTCATCTGTAATTTTCCATCAGTCAGCAAAGAAGAAGGTCATTTTGGGAAAGACAAATGAATTGTGGTGTACCTCCACAGTTCAGTGTTATGCTATTAGCATGTTCTAGTTTGTATCATCAATTTCATAGTTCACAACATAAGCCTAAAAGTCACATTTAGCACATTATCAGTAATTTGCCAGTGGTAGCAAGTATTTCATTTTTAGGGATGTAGGTGCTTTTCACCACACAGGCCTAGAGCAATTTTCTGTGTTCAAGAATAGACACAGGAATATAGAGAGCTGTCTTTTCTTAGGTTTGCACTCCCTTCTCTAAACCACACATACCTAATTTTTCATTCTTTCCACCTTTCTAATACAGATTACCAACATAGTAGCCATCAGCTGATTCCTGAACAAGATGGAGAGCAGGCACAGGCCATTTGCTTTGGCACACTCATCTGAACGTTCACCTGCACAGCAGGAAAATCCTTTCCATGGAGAAGTGCTGCTGTCCTGGCCAGTCTCAGGCCATGCACAGCTGGAGGTACCTGCAGCCCCTCTGCCCTAGGGTTCGTCAGCTCGGGAGGATGCTGGCTGTGAGAGCAGCACCAAAAACCTGCTCACTGGGGAGCCTTCCAGGGCCACACACAGAACACCTGCAGGCAGGGAGGTGAGTGGCAGGGACTCTGGGGGTTTGCTGCCAGTGTGAAGTCCTCTGATGGCACCACTGCAGCACCAAGGAGGAGTTGGTGTCGAGTCAGGGTCCTCCAGACCCCAGGACCCGCTGAAGCAGAGTTTTTATCATTTAATAGTTCCTCAGAGAAACTCTTTTTACCTAGACTCAAATACTCACCTAAGACATCAGGCCTAGATTTGGGGTAAATATACAGTATCTGTGTAGGCACAAAGGTAGTTGATGTCAAAGGACAAAGCCTTTTTTAAGGCTATGCTACAAATCTGAAGGCATACATAACAGCTGAACTTAAGTGCCAGTAAGATTTATCACTGAAAGGCACAAGCTTTATGTTATCAAAAGTGTTAAGTAAGAATTGTGTATCCATAAAGTGTAGAGCCAAGCAGCTGGCACCACAGAAAATGTACTTACAGATACTGGGTGTAACTTTATCTGCAGCCTCACAGATAATACAGGACCTTTTGCTTTTTAAGGACATTTTTTTTTCTGCATGAAGCTTGGAGCTGGTTGCTGGGAAAGCAAAAGTCTGATGAAGTAAAAAATTGGAAATATAAATTTAGGCACCACTTCACATTTACCAGGAAACTAGAGAGTACACACTAAAACCAGCTAATCTATTTGGTTATAAACAGGCAAACACTATCAATCTGCTCCTCAGACACTGGTGAGGAGCATCAGTGGAGGAGACCAAATTCCATGCTGAAGCCCAGCAGGGACAGAGGAAGAGTCTGTGATTAGCTTATAACACAGTTCCCTGTTTGAAGAAGGTAAGATGTCCATTTTCCCTGTACTTTGAGGCTGGGGCAGGGGCAAAGGACAGTATTTTGGAATAAACTCTAGTTGCTGAGAAAGGTGTTTGCCATACATCAAGCTGCTTCTGGACAGGCAGGTGGGAAAATTTGCTTCCTACCTGCAGAGTTCCTAATCCTGTACCAGCAATGTACAGGAGAGAGAAGGGAGAAAAGTACTGATGCATATTTATGGAAGGGTGGAAGCATGCACATGAAGTGTTCATTGCAATCTGAGGGAGCGATGCCGACTCGGCTCACAGTAATGCGCACTGGTCCAGGCTCAGGGTGCTGGTTCAAACTGACCATTGCCACCTCTCATGTCTAATTAGATGAGGAGGCTGGGGAGGGAAGGGAGTTTACCTTTCATATGTGACTTCTGCTCTAAAAACTACAAAGTAAGAAATTGGAAACTTCTTTGTTCTTTCACCCTCTTTGTTCCTTGCTTCTCAGTATACCTGCAGTGCTTTCCCCTTCCTGACCATTCCTGATCTTTCCTTCTCACAAACAATTGCACAGCTGAGTAATCGCGTTTTGATAGTAATCCAACTTTCTAAATTTGAGATCAGTCTAGAAAAGAACAACATTCCCTTATTATAACAGTATATCACATCTCATCCCCCACTTTCAACACAGCATCCCAGCAAGTTCCCACTATCCATCTGATGAGGAAAGGAGGTAGGTAACTTTCTGCTGAAGACAACATCTCTCTTGCCTGTTTGCACTGGAACCCAAGTCAAACTTTTTCCAGCAAGCTTCTCAAAGGAGAGGGCCAGAGCTGCAGCATTGAATGGCTCTCTCCTCACATTGGAGCTGTCAGCTACAATCAAAGCATCCATGTATGGTATTTCCAGTGGAAAAAAAAAAGTACACAGATGTATAGTTTGCATTTATGTACTGTAGGGACACCCTTGAATCGTGTTAAAAAATGTCAGTCAAGACATCTGGTCAGCTGTCCTAATCCATATTGGGGTTTTTAGACTACTGTTATGCCCCAATATGCTTTGAACATTGCCAATATGCTTTCTCTGCAGTAGCAGCAGTGTGTCCCCTTTGGTTTCACAGCCCATCCCCGGCATTGTTTTTTATAGTGTCACGTACAGAGCAAAATGAAAAACCACATACTGTATCTCGTGTGTCTGGCTAATGAAACTGGTAGGACAAACCTTGTGTGATTAGGAACAGGGACGGATTGGCTTAGGTCTAGTTCATCTTACGGACTGCAAAAAGAATCAGCTGTCACTTGTGCCATGCAGCAGATGGACAGTTTGCATCCGATTTACATGCAGGCGCCAAAGCCTTTAGAAGCTTTGGCAGCCCACTTGCCATCAGGCAGCAGACTTTGATGTCCTGCAGATGGTTCCAGCAGCCATCTTGCGCTCGCGGTGCGCGGCGCTGTTGTGCCTCCTCGCCGGCCCGTTCGCTCCGGTGCCTTTGGAGCTGCCGCAGTGCGTGGTGCCTACCCAAGGCTCGGCACCCTTTGGCCGCTGCCTGGGCACAGTTGCATTTTCATTTCAATACAAAGCTCCGCTGTGCTTTGCTTTTATGGCAACTGCGTGCTCGCACCCACATTAAAAATCCTAACAGTGCCTACTGCAAGCTGTCCCCCCACTCTCTACGCTGAGTTTTGCTGTGCTTCACATTCCCTACCTAGAACCCCAACAAATCCACCACCCCCGCTCCCTTCAACCATAATAGCATAATTTCAGAATAACCGCTGATCCAATTTCTGTATGAATTTAGCTCACCAATGCAGCTTTGCCTTAGCACGGTTCAACCCGTCCTAGGTAATGACACGGAACAAAGAGTTTTCTTCATGGTGGTCAGGCTAATCTTGCTCCATGAATAGCCCAGAGTAATCTATCAGCAGTGGAAAGCTGTGGCTGGAGGTCTTCCAAAATCAGCTCTTTCGCATTTGGTAGGAGCAGTTAGGAATTCTGACTGGCACTATTAGTCGGGAGCCATGTCATCACACTACAGAAGGGACTGCAGTTGTCCCCACTAGGTAGGATCAGCCCAGCATATTCTACCACATTTTTCCATCCCTTGAGTATTACTGGAAGTTCAGCAAAAAGTCTCTGACAAGGCTTTAAGAACCAACCTAGAAGAGGCAAATTCAGTAATTGTGATTTCCAGGCCCTCGTAAGTAATAGAAAATAGTGGCGGNNNTATACACACACACACACACACACACACACACACATGTATAAATTGTCAATTAATGTGGACTGGTTACAGCCAGCAAACAAGAAGAAAAAAAATAAACAGTTAATTAGAGCTTTTGGAATCATTGTTATATATACAGTGCATCATTTGCAGGTGCTACAAAAGTGAAAAATAACCATTATAATTACTAGTATTCAAAGATTCATATTTTCCCCCATGTAATTGATTTAGGATTATCAGTTTTCTTGTAGTTATACAAAAGGCCTGTCAAGGTGTTTCCACACGTGTTTGGCTCATGCATGTTCCAAAAACAAGTCAAAATGCCATTGTATTTTACACGGCACAGTTAAAGTGATTCTGAAAAATAGGCCAGGTTTTACCTGGATCGTTATCTCGGTTAAATTATCTTACATATGTTTTAATTTTTTTTTTGTTCATACTTTCTTCATTTTTTTTTCCTCTCTCTTTCTTTTTTGTTAAAATACATCTGTGTTTGTTGACTGCCCCAGATTATATCTAAGTGAGGAGTGGGAGTACTTGCACCTGGTACAGTATATGTAGCTTAACAATACATATCATTACATTATTTACAGCTCATTTTATGTTATTCAATAGTAAACTGCAAATTAACCCTTTGAGAGCCTGGCTGGTGCTACTCAGCGAGGCAGAGGAGCTCGGCGTTTTTCAGGGCTGTGGGAGTACATCTATAACTGCATTCATAAAGATGGCAGTGTGCTCATTATAACGGAGATCACCACCAGAGCCAGCTAATTCCTCTCCCAGGAAATCTCGTCCGTAATCACTTTCCTTACCACACCACGCTTGTACTTCTGCTGATAACACAGGTTATAAAAGGGACTCACTCAGTGCTGGAGTCAATTAATGAACAGGCTTTTTAACCTCCTTTATTGGAGTACATTCGGCACCAAAGGGACCCGATGTTGTGCTGCTGGCAGGAAAAGGGCCCAAGAAATGCCATTTCAGGACGTTTCAGGCCGGTGTCCAGTTCCCAGAAATGGGCATCACGACTGACCTCATTCGGCACTGACTCAGCAGCCTCAGCACCCAGAGGAGAGGAGAAAGCACTCAGATAAAGCCTGAAGAAACACTTTTCCCACTGTCCAGGGAGGAAAACTTGGCTCTGGCCAAAGGACTGATGGATTCAGGCATCACCTTCACTTCCCCTGCAGCTGGAAAAGGCCATGAGCCACAGTCTCTTATAGTGTTTGCACTTGTGGAGTGGTTTGGGTTTTTTTTTCCAGGGAAGAGAGGGAGAAAGGCAGGGAAGTTGCACAAAGGCAGGCAATATATAAGAGGAAATGAAAATGACAGGGTCTGGGGTGACAGATGCCAGGACAGGGAAACTTGAATACGCAGTGCCATGCAAAACCTTTCTCTCTATTTTAGCAATATTCAGTGTGGTCACACCAAGCAGAGAAATGCACAAACTGGCCTTTCCCTTCTCCAGCAATTTGTTTGGCATACAGCACACGTATCTGTCAAAATGTTGTGTATGCCATGCAGTGCTGAGATAATTCTTCTGTGGTAAGCACCGAAGTAGGAAGGGGCTCCTGCATCATAACGCTCCTATTCCTAACCTTTAAATACTCATCAATATCTCTGTTGCTGAATTAATCAGTCTCAAGATTATCAGCAATTTAGTTGCATTTTGTTGGTAATTAGCTTGATAAATTAGCATCTGCAATATAAAACTTGACATCTTATTGTTCCCTCAGTTTTATGGTACTTCTGGAAAAAAAAAAAACAAACCAACCAAACAGCAGCTTATTTTAAAAAATGATCATTTCTATTATAATAAAGACAGATACCAAAACCAAAGTTTGACAAGCTTAGTAGCTGACAGAAACAAGCTCCACTGATATCCACTGGGCAAAATATCAAAGATGAATAGCTCATAAAGCAAACTTCAAAAGTATGGTTTAAAAAATAAAATTTGAATCCGTTCGCTGTGGGCAGCTGCTTCTTGTGAATAAAATAAAATAAATGTTCAATGAATTAATTTTCCACATTTTCTGTAGAAAGACTGACAAATAAACTCTGAAACATGAGGGAATTGAGAATTAATAGGAAATAAATGTATTTATTCCAGCAAGTCCCTCAAAGCTATCCAAATTTTCTCAAATCAGGTTAAAAAAAAATCTTTTCTTCTAACTCTGCTTTTCTGTTCTGGGCCACATTGCTGCATCTTGGGGAGACCCCATTGTGCAGGACACTGTCTTTTTCTGTTTTGGGGGCAATTTTCAAAAAGACTTACGAAGATTTTTCTCAAGCAGCATCCAAAGGCGAGCCCGTACTCCTATCTCCTCCTTTTCATGATGAAAGGAAAGAGTGGGTAGGTATTTTTCTCAGAAAAAAAAAATATTTAAAATACAGCAATTTAGCAGTACAGATGTGGTATTATAAACCGAAAATTCCTCTGCATTTTGCCTTAGCCATTATTTCTGATGTAGAAAACTGTGCTAATAGAAACATTCCTATTAATCTGAATTTGAGATATTTCATACAATGTATATTACCTTTCTGCTGCCTGCAACCTTCTGCCAGGTTTTTTTTTCCCCCTTTTTTAGGAGGTGCTTTGAGAGGAATATACCATGAGAACAATACACAGCTGCTGCTGTATAGAGATATCTAATTGTCAATATTGTGGAATTTCTACAGCTTATTACTTGCATTCAGTCTAATTCTGGGCAAATTGCCAGTCACTTCAGGGACATTCAAGTGAGCCATATTACACGTGGTACGGCATCACAGCTTTAAGATACCCGGCTGTTTTGCCTCTGGCCAGGGAATGTTTGTACCAATGCTACTGAGTGAAGGGGGGTAACTACAAATAAAATAAAATTTGTATTTTTTCAAGTGGGCTGCATTTCAAGCCCAGATGTTAGTAATGAAAGATTCAATTTAAGGATTTAAATTACAAATAAATAAAGTATGAAACAGATGTGATTTTTAAGGAAGTTCAAATTATCCAGGAAGAAAAATATCTCTGTGCATGACAAAGTAATAGGGATTGTCTTGAGAGTCTGTTGAAAACAATCTGCTGTGCTAGATACACCCTAAGGACAGGATTGGTTTGGAATGGGAAGGACTGGTGGAGCTTGTCATTAAACAAAAATTGTGTTTAATAAAACTTTATAACCGTGATTAATCCTATGAGGCCCTAAAGGAGTTTGCAGTTTCTGATAAACACATTTTCCTTGTTTGCAATGGTAATGATATTTTGAAGTGAATGGAATCTGAACAAAAAACTCTAAGGGTAAAAAAGGACTTGTCAGGTACCACCTATGAAGAAATTACCATGGCACAAAAGAAAGAAGGGCCACCCACAAGGGAAACCTTAGATTATATGTTTGAAAGAAGGGGGGGGGGGAATTATGGGTTGATACAGGTCTCTCTTTACAGTAGTTTGATCACCACAGAATTGCCTATAAAACCCACAGAAATTATTTGAGACCATCTCGCATGTGAAGATTAGAATCCCACATGTACGATGCAGGTGCTCACTGGCAAAAGAATTAAGTACTGGAGCTGCTGCAGTAATTTTAGGCAATGTGTATGCAGAGAGGAGGGAACATCACTCAGTATGGTTGCTTTGCTGACCAGCACAGAGTCCCAGGGCTACACATTTGAAAAGTTACATTTTGCAGGGAGAGGGTGCAAGCAGTAGCTATTGATGGTGATGATGATGATGAAGGATCTAATTCAGCTAGGTGTTGAAGAACACACCTGGCTTTAAGCAGTGAGAGACATTGCACCTCCTCATGTGCTGCACAGACTTGGCCTGAGGAGGAGTCTATGCGTTCCTTGTCACCAGAAAAATAATTTTTAAGGGTTCTGCGAGCAATTAAGAAATCTGTGTTCACAAATGGAAGGTAGAAGGATTGAATAGCACATTATAAAAACAAATATAAGAATATTTGCTATTCCACCAAAAGGGTGTGGTATAGAATCCTTACACAATGGGGTGGAAGTAAATCAGGTCAGAATACCTGCAGTAATGATGTGCTGAAGCATTACCTGTCTTTTACCAGATTTTATTTTGAGAGGCCATCTGTAGTAAGAAGATTTCTTTTTATTGTATGTGCGACTATTAAACTCTATATGTGCTACTTACCAGCCCTAGAATGAGTGATTCCACCCCCCTTGCAGAAAAAAACAAACAAACAAACAAACAAACAAACAAACAAACAAACAATCCAATAAAAAACAGCTTCCTCTGGTATGAATACTCTAGCACTTCCCCAAACTGTCAGAAGCCCTTTCAGTTTGTCTTCATTTGGGACAAAGCCACATTTAGAAGTGCTTTTTTCAGCTGGGAAGTGTTTGGGTTTCTTTTAAATAGGCAAGAATAAACAATTTCAAGCTATGCTAAATTTTTTTTTTTTTAATTAGCCTTTTTATTTTTCTCAGTTTTATTCTATAGGGGTTATATTTGCTTGAGATCTTTTGAGTCCAGTTTCCTTGCCTGACTGTATCTGAGTTTAATATCAAAAGGTAGAGTGCAGCACAGCTTGCTACCTCCTTGCTCTTTGTGATGAATTTTTCATTCCCTACATCATTCACAACTTCTTGCTGTAATTTCATATGGCCTGTATAGCACTGTATATATCTGGACCATAAACAGAGACAAAATCAGGTTGAGCTTTTATGAAAATGTGTCCTATTAAAGTGCAAATTTCTTTGCACCACCGTATCACAAGCAGCTTTCACAAGAAAAGAAAAGAGTGTCAATCCAGCATCAGCACGTGGGTGCCTCCAATGACCCAAAAGGCCTTTACAATCTCCAGCTTCTATGATTCCATAAAGATATGGTGCTTCAAGGCAAAGCAAGGAATACTTTTTTTCATCAATCATCAAATATTTCAGGTACTTCTATTATTAAGCATAACATAAGAAACATGAAAAGCAAAATTGTGTTGTAGGGTGAAAAGAAAACATAGAGCACTCAATTGCATACACTGTTACTTTCTAGATTAACAAGCAAATGTCTTTTTGAGGAGATGCTGGGGCACATTATACAGATATTTTGGTGTCTTCTCTTCATGGAGAAAAAGCTTTTGTTTGTGAACCAGAGAAGTCCACACACACGGAAAAAAGAGAAAGAAAGCTAAACCAAAACCAAGCCAACACAACACAATGTATTCCCTTCTGGCACAGTGTCCTCATTAACTTGCAGTGGAAATGAAGGAACCTCAGTACTTTTCAAAAACACAGTCCTTCAGGGTTCACCTCCATGAACCATGTGCACCTTTAGCTAGCTTGCACAAGGAAGCCCAACATATAAAAAAATCCGGTAGCATCTTCCTATCAAAACCTATTAGTTTATGCTTCCTTTATAGCAACACACTACTAGAAAAGCATTAAGTCCTGAAGCAGTCACAGCTTTAAGGTGGCATTTATGTTCTTCTGGGACTGACTGGAACCAGAGCCCAGAGAAGACCTTGGGGTGTGCACAAAGATAAGTTTATTTTTGTACATCATGCATTTATTGGCCTTCTGATATTTGTTTGCTTTGTTTTTCAAGTTATATTATCTTTAATTCTAATTTTCTTGTAGTGGCTAGTGCCGAATTGTATTTTTCCCCCTTCAGATTCTAAGGTAATCATTTGAGGACTTATCTTCCAGTTAAATGAATTCCATACTGACAGCGTTACTTTACAATAGGAAAACAAGTAGAATAACAATTTATCATTTTTTATATGGCTGTGTACAGAACAGTGGCTCTGTTTCTTGTATTATTATTACAGCAGCAATTAAAAGTGCCAGGCAGGGACCAGTCCCCACTGCATTATGTGCTATTTAAACATAAAGTTCAGCCTCTCTAATAAGTTTACAGTCTCTCTTACTCAGTGCCAGACTTTCCTGCCCTCACAAACACACTGGCTTCTTGCTATATCATCTTCAAAGGGTGACCTGAGGATGCCCTTAATGCCAGGCTTGTCTGCCATGAAGACCCAGACAGTAAACACCGTCTGTTCCTGGGCTCCAGGGTAGGCAGGTTCACCCCACCACGCCAGAGAGCCCAGCAGCAGAAACACAGAGTCCACAGACTGCCTGCGAGGCGACCGACAGATGGGCTGCAACATCACCTGTAGCCGTGAGTCTGGAGATGCCCTTCCACCCCATAACTTCAGCAGAGGGTTGTCTACCTCTAGTTACAACTCCACCATGGGGAAAAGATGGTGCTCTTTCTAGTACTTTATAATCCATGCCCAAGGACCTCATCACACAGCTTAACATATCCTTTTCTATGGTCTTTTAAGCACAAGTGCACATCTGCAGAAATATTTCTAAAGCTATATGTAAAGTTTAATGTATAGTGCATAAATAACAGATGTACAAGTGCATCTTGAGATGAACAAATTCTGTGAACATATTCATAATTAGAGATTATAACACATTGCAGACTTCAGGAAAGATATTTTCTATGAGGAATTATAGGCATCAATGCATCGCAGAGTGAGGGGCTGGATTTAGATCATGAATTTCTTTTTCCAATTTATAAAGCTGCCAAAGTTGACACAAGAGTAGGTAAATTAATTGGTAGGCCTTGTGCTATAAAGGTGTGGGTTTAAAATGTAAGCCTCAATATGCCACACACCCTGCCGAGCCTGAGGGATGTGAGGCTCCCTATGGGTTAACCTATCACAGAGCCGAGAGGAGTCCTGTGAGCCAGACCATTTTGCCTGTGGGGTTTAGAGACGTCCCTGCCCTGGGTTTATTCCTCTGTGGTGCAGTGCCTGCCTGATGCCGAGCTCCAGGGCCTCACCACGCTTCGGGACCTGGCTAATGCCTCTGTACACACTGCTGACACGTGTGGAGGTACCAGCCTTCTCAGACCTCATTTTGGATTAGTTACACTAAACTTCATTGCACCTCCTGGACCTGCCCTTCTACTTGCTTTGCATGGACAGGTTAAAGCACAAATACAGCTGCTGACGGTCAGGACAGCGTGGGAGAGCCTGCATGCTTTTTACCAATACCACACCTGATCTATGGGAAAGAAAGACCACTTTGGCTTCCAAGGACCTCAACCTGACAGCTTTCATGAGCACTGAATCCACTTTTGAAAAATGGAACCCCTCAACGGAATTAAAGCCTGGTAATACAGTTGGCTGTTATTTATTCTATATTTAATAATCCTTCTCTATGACACACATTGGAAATATAGGAGATGCTTTCATAAACCTTTTAAAATAAACCCGTTTCTTTCCCAGGAGGTTCCACCTGACACAAGACATTACTGAAGATTGACAGGAAAGTGTGCTGGTAGCCAAGACATGCTCTAAGACAAGGAGAAGATACTTAAATGATTTATTTGTGGTAAGGCATTTGAGAAGCTGTTTGGCCTCTGCAGCAAGGAGTGGGGTACTCTATTTCCAAACGGAAGTGACAATTTGGGGAAAAAAATTAAAATACAGAACTTGCCAATTTATTGCATGCATTAGTTATCAAAACAGTGTTGGCTTTTTCGCAACTATTAGCCAGATATCACCGGTTTCAAACTAGCAAGTAGGAAAAGATAAGGACCATGAAGTGCCCTTGGGAATCCTACTCTCCCAGGAAGTGGAAGGGAGTTATTTTGATCACCCAGTGTGTAGCAGGAGGCTGACAGCAGATCATGTTGAATCAGTTTCAAAGTTCAATGCAAACTCAACAGAAGTACAGAGGCAAGAAGCCAGGGAACCCTCCCAGGAGTCTAGATTGCAGGAAACTAAACCTAAGTCAATGCACCATCAAGGATGCCTATCAGCAGACCATTAAGAAACACCAAGTTCTCTTCTGCAGCTGAAGAAAAATACTGATGTTACCTCTCCTAAACAGAGCAACAGTTTTTCTCCCAGAGCTGCTGGTTTGGCAAAGGGGAGGGATTTGGTTCTAGGTCCATACCCGATTAGATCATAAATCATGAAGCAAAAGATCCCCCAAACAAACTTCCAGAACAGTCAAGAACTAGCTGAAGGCTCAGAAAAATCTTTCCACCCTATGTGCCAAGATGGAAGGGTCAATGCAATGATTTTTTTTTTCTGAGTTGCAAGTTGGTAAACACAAAACAACAATAGACAAAAATTAAGACTTAAAATACTGTTAATTTTTGAATGCCTGTAAGCAAACTTTCCCACTAAAATTTGAAAAACAGGCTTTACTGAGAGGATAAATCCATCATTTTTTCAGATGAAACAATTCTTTTAACCTATTTTTAAGCAAGGGGAAGAGACGGGATATGGAAAGGTGCATGAGCCAGGCTGTGCAGTAGAGGCTGCTTGCAGATTTAATTGTACTGAGAGCTGCCGCCTCTCTTTATGTCTGCTAGATTTAAACCACCTTACACCACTAACAGATCCAAGGCAGCAAAGCACATCAACATGTGCTGAGCTCTAACTCATTCAGATTACTCACACGCCTAACAAAAATCATGTGCTCATGTGTTTTTCTGTGCTTCTCACCACAGAACCAGAAGCAATTTAGAAATGTTTTCACTCTTGAAAGAAATTAAGAATTTGGGAGTAGTCAGCAGAGGCTTTTTCTAAAAAACCTTCATTTCTTTGTGTCTCTGCAACTTGACATTCTGCTGTTTCTGCCATTTACATCTTGTTAATGCTGGGCAGGTGTTTTCCAGTGCAGGATTTTCCATTTGCAGGATGTCAGAGGGACACATACAGGACAGTGGGATTCTTGGAAGCTGCAAGGGACTGGCAGCCTCTGAAGCTGCATGAGAAACAGCACGACGTCAAAATTTACTCTTCGAAATGTTTTAAGGTTCAGATGTTGCATCACGTATTTGGCTAAATTAAATTTCCCGGCAACTGTTTCCTTAAGCAAACATTTGTTTTCAAACCAATCCCAGATTTTTTATTTTTTATTTCCCCCCTCAATATAATATCTGATTCAGCAGATTTTAAATACTCAATATATCTTTAAATGCCAATGCACAACAAGTATAGCAGGTGTTTAATTGTGGTTTAAATATCCACATTTTTCACATTTTACAATCACAATTAAAATTAAGCAATAACACCAAAGGAGTTCCGGTATGCAGCAATAATACTTACCCATATAGTGAAATTGATAAGGATCCAGATATAATGATGCCCATTGTAGTAACCCTGTGGTGACTGATTGCTATTCTGCTGTTAGCAAACAACTAAGAAATACTTTATTTTTTTCAGAATTATCAATTTGTTTCTAGGGTATGAGAACAATGAAAACCTTGAGGGAGAAAGCAATAGTTAGTGAGGTATTAAAACAGTTCTATAACTAATAAAAACACTAAATCAAGTTAGATATGCAGCAGTGTGTCATTTCTATTTTAATAAAAAAGTACATTATTCTCTCCTCAAAATTACAAAATTTTATTTTTTTTAGTCATTGTTAGCATAATCGCAAAGTTAAAAAAAGTCATAAATCTACAGTTTCTGGAACTGTCATTTATGTGATTTTCTATTCTTTAAAAAGACTGAGTATAGCACATGTATTCATAAAACAATCTTTTTGAAAACTTATTTGCATCATTGCTTCGAATTTTTTTAAGGGGGAGCAAGGGGAATTTCAGATAAAAAAATGTTTGAATTTCCTAACATCTCCATACATGAGTGATCTGTGAAACACATTCTTAGGAGCTATACCTCCTACACAAATTGTACAAGGTGGTAAAATAAATCTAATGGATTCATACTGCACCACAAATCCTGTGGTATGGGAAAACCAACAGACAAACTGAGCTCTTCTAATGCAGAGACCTCAGTAATAAAATTCACAATTCAAAGAATAACTGATGGTATCATCACAAATTAACATGAAAAAGATCGTATTCCTCATCTTCCAAAAATGCAGAGAAAGAGAGAAGTGACTGTCACACGGCTGGGAATGGTATTTCCATAATTTGGGTGATCTAAAATTTACTGCTTATTAATATTTAATAACTCAATCTCATAGTTCTCACTCAAGTAAATTGCTCATAAAGGTCCATAACATGTATAGATATATAGAAACAGAATTCAACATATATTTAGGAACAGTGATAATTAACCCTAGGTATTGGTAACATTCTGGTGAAAAGGGCCAGAGGGAAGTGGCACCTGCTGTGAAAGATGGTCACTTACTCGAGAAAATGAAAATTTGAGACTTCTTGAGAATGGCACTCCTTCCAGACATGCTGAAACAAGCACACCACAATATGTCAAGCTTCATTTTCTGCTCTGTCACCTGTACCACCAATAATATTAATTCTTTTACGCACCTGGGAGATGTGTTGCTTTATGGAAAATTAAACCTGGATGGAGCCATATTGCCCACTCTTCCTTTTCTTCCTGAAATTAGAGGGGAAATCTGAGATTTTATGGGACAAGGTGAATGGAATGGTGACCAGTACACTGCTGCATTCCCTTCCTTCATGTCCCACCTCAACTCTCCTGAACATACAGGGATAGTGTTAAATGAGAATATATAAAAGCAAAAGAGGATCTGGACCTGGTCAGCTGAAATATGGATGGTCAGTCAAATACACCTTCCTTCTTCAAGCTCTTTCCAATGAAAATATTTCACTTTGTAGAAATGCCAAGGCAATCTAGGGGGAAGAAACTGAATTTGTTTCATTTCGTAAAAAAAAAACAAAACAAAAAAAAAAAAACAACCAAGAAACAAAACGGGAATCTAGGAGGCAGAAGCATTTTGACAGTCTTAAAAACATGGTTTTGTTGATTTAGTGTAAGTCCAGCCTGCCCTCCACGGCTCACAGCTCCCTGGATTTGCACTTTGCAAACATTCCTGAGATGTTAACATTTCATCCAAGTCAAGAAAATGTTTACATTTCCAAAGTTCTAGTTGAATAGAAACATGGTTTCTTGCCCAGGTCTAGCAGATTAGCCTGCTCCCAAAATAAAGCATTGGTGAGAAGCTAATGCAGTTTAATTCCCAGTGAAAGAAAACCAACCATTTCTAAATCTGTTGTTTTTCCTACAGATGTACCATCTGGAGAAGGTCATGAAGGAGAAGAGAGAAAGAATGGAAAGGAACAGGATGCAAAAAGGCTGCCATGTAGAAGACTCCAAATTTCGGTGAGCATACATTCTGAGGATGGGGTGAGCTACAAAAGAAATGAGTGTGTGGGAAAGAATTCTCTGTTGTTGGCTGGCTGATGTGTGGCCATTGTACAAATAGGTTCTGGTTAAGAGGCAGTTTCCATCATAAAAAGTTTACAGTCTAAATAATTCAAGCACACAAAGGACCAAAGGAAGAAAAACACAATTTGTGGATGGGAAACCAAGGTGCTTTGCTACCACTGTACTCTGTGTCCTTCTTATCTGACCCAATGAGCCTTTTCTTACAAATGCATTTTTGATGTGCTTAACAAAATGCATTCACTTCATGCAGTTGGCAGACTTAGTTGTTGCATCAAAAATAGTTAATGGCAAGTATCAGCATTTTTATATTTCTTTCCTTGTGCAAGTATTTAATAACAGGGAAATAGCAAACAACAGCTGTGTAAAGGGAAAGAGCAGTATAAATGAATGCTCATCCTGCATCACAGGGAATGATAGAAGCCTAAGGCTCAGACTGGGAACTTCCCCCAGATTGCAACCAGGTGCTTTCGTGAACAATCAGTTTGCCACTCAAAACTGGTCAGGAGAAACCTGAGGGGTGTTACTGCTCACAGGTACCTTGTGCATATCTGGGATCACATAAGGAAAGCACGAGTCTGCCTGTATGTGACAAAGACAAAAAAACCTCCAGAACTGAGAGATCTAAACAAACCAGGGATATCAAACAGACCCCATTGGGACAAAAATAATCAGAAGGTCTGCATGTTGAGAATGACTCCAGCTCAACTGGAATCAAACTGCCCCTGACATCCCTGAAGACGAGGGCTTTTGCCCAGCTGGGAAAGTCTGACTTGCATTGCTTTTGCCTTTGATGGCAATACTGAGCCTCATTTTAGGAGGGTTGTGGATAAAGAGGGTTTTTTTTTTTCCTCTCTCTAGGCTTCCTTGATCTGATCATGACGCAAAAAACCTAATTACAGCAATTAATACAGAATTAGAATAGTTTCATGCTAACTCTGTGAGTAGCTTTCTAGCAGCAGATTGCCTAGAGATACAGGGTTTGAAGCAAACTCTAAAGCTCTTATTTTCCTGATTACAGCTGTTGAAAAACTAACATGTTGGTCCTCAGAATGAAGAGAGAAAGATGACTATGAAGCCCGTGTGAGTATATTATTCTGCAAAGTGCAGTAATACATTAGTATAGACAGAGGCTTACAAAGGAACGAAGGAATGTGCTCAGAAGCCAAATCCCGTTGCATTCTCAGGCTCTTTACTAATTTTTTGTGCCAGAAAATTATACCTACCTGGTTATTTCCCTTTAACGTCACCAGAGAGATAGACGAATCTAAACGGGAAAACAAAAGAGGGACATGAAAAGGGAAGAAGTCAGCTGCAAATGTTCTTCAGTAACTTAAAACAATGTTAGGCAAAATCTAACTAATGCAGAAAACATAACACATGATAATGGCATGACCTCAAATGACTCGTTCTCTGTTTAAACTTTAACATCTAGGTCTCTACAGAAATTAGCACACACACTCTGGACACTCATTACCCATGCTTGCTTTTGTATAGCACACAAAATAAAAAGGCAAGAGGAAGAAAGTGTAAACCCTTGCCAGCGTATTGTTTGCTGGCAATAGCAAGCAAACCGAATACTGAACAGTCATGCTTCATCCAACAAGCATAACTGCTCGCCAAATGTAGGCTTACAATTGTTTGGATGAGAAAGAGACTACCATCCATTCACCTCTGTATTAAGGATTTGATGAACTGTGCTGCAGCAAGCTAGGAATCAATCTTTTGGAAAGAACTGATATGAACATTCACTACAGGATGTGGCAAAGAGTACGAAGTTCTCACGTACACAATTTCCAAGAGGAAATAAATATAAACATGAGAGTCTATGGCTCCTATTGACATGGATCGAAAAAATATCCCAAACAGCTTCATCAGTGTGAACCATATGTGACCCCTAAAAGACATCTACTTCAGTTCTCTTCTCTTTTCTCAGAGCTTTAAGAGACTGAAGATACAGGAACTGGACTTACTTCTCTGGCAGCTTAACCCCTTCCTCTGCCCTCTCAGTGCAGGGAATCCTCCTCTGCTGCATCAGAAGTGCAGGGAATCCAATGGGCTTCCTCTATTTAGTGCGGTTTTAAAACACTACACCAAAATAATACCTTTTCATGGTAGTATGCACTGTTTCAGCTCATATATCCACCCAAGGCTGCAGTAACAGAGAGCAGCACCTCTAAAGAGGGGAGTCAGTGCAGCACAAAAACGGATCAAGCTGGAAAGAGAAAGCTTGAAACAGCCCCTGCTTCTATAACCAGTCCAAAAAATAGAGAGAGAGATTAAGCTCCTTGCAATAGGTGATTAGGGAGCACACTGTTGAGAGAAAAATTGGGTGAAGGAGAAGCAGTAGCAGCAATACTTTGTCCTCTCTTTTGGCAATGTAACTGTTAGGAAGGGAAAGGGAATCTGTACCGTGACCTGGACTGAACTGTTGTGGTACACCAGAAAATTTATATTTGGTGTGAAATTCCAAAATATATTCAAAGCACTCTGCATGTATAATTTGTAAGAAAATCCTCAAGATAATGTCAGAATCCCTGTAACTTAGAGTAATACAACCTGTCAAGGAAAAAGATGTATCCACAGGAAAAAAAATCTGAGTGTGCAGTCAGAAAATGTATGATACTAAGAAGCCTTCTTAAACAAATAACCATTAATGGAACAAACCTATTAAAATAATTCTTTTTCCATGCTCAAATGCTACAGGTTTAATAGATTTTTACTGTATTAGCACAGAAATGCACTTTCACTTTCCATAGCTAATCTTGAAGGAATACATATTAACATACTGTATTTTTCTGCTGTATTAATGGACATTACAGCTAAGACAGTATTATACTCATTATGAACCTAATAACTAACACATGATAACAAAGCATTACTATGTTAACACTTTCCTGCAGAAATGTGAAATGAATAGCCCCTCTGTTTAGATGATTATTAAAAAGAATTTTGCTTATTAGAAGAGAAAACTCTGTACACTCTTCTATTTTCTAAGAAAGCTTCACATTGCTTAGAACATACCTGATGTCCAGTATCCATAGTGTTAGCCACCTCTGCATGTGAATTTGCTGCAGAATCAGGGATTGAGCATTAAAACGAGAGTATCAACATATTTTGTTTTTAAAAACAAACAAACAAATAAACAAAACAAAACAAAACAAACAAATAAAAAAATCTGTGACAAAACTCCCAAAGTCCATAAAATGGCCCCAGAATTGGTTTTGGTTCCATAGACCCAGTATGAATACATATGGACTTGATGGGTGTTTACTGGAATTCAAGACACAGACCACCATATTTTCTGGTAATTAAAATGCCTAAACACTGAAATAATGTCCAGATTAACTGGCTGATACATGTTCTCAGAAGGCTCATGTAAATGCAAGTAATGGTTTGGAGACTAGATCAGTATGATCGTGGTTGCCTGGAGTCTGTTCTGCACTTGACCTGATAAGTGTTGAGAGACCCAACCTGGGTCTACAGCTCCACTCTCTTCACAACACGCACAGAGCAATATCTTCACTTGGACTGACCTGCCAGCCAGCCTTCTGCATATTCATTGGTCAGATTCAATGCTTTGCAGTCCTCATGCTCCACTTAAATGTCCCACTTCACACATTCCCAGTCCTCATGGCACTTGTTAACCATCCTTATCTTAAATAGCTGTTGTCATCTTCTTCCTACTTCTGGTATGTCCTTGTCATCTCTATCTTTTCTTTTTGCTACTCTCGCTGTTTTTCTATGAACATACATAACCATATCCGCAGGCTCTAAATAAAATCAGTGGCTGTTGGTGACCTGGTGTTGACAGCATAACTCACAGTTTTGCTCTTTTTTCCACCTGGCAGCAGTAATCAGAGGAAATATTCCTTCCTCACCCCAAATGTTTATCTTTACTGGCTCCGTTATCACCTTGGAACAAGAGAATGCACATGGCTCCTGCTGCACTTTCCTGACTTTCCTGATTACAAACTAGTGTTGGTGTTAATCTTTTGCCCTACTTTTTATCAGTGTTACATCTTTCCCCTTTATAGTCTTCGAATCCAATCAATTGGTTTCAGAGTCAGTGAGTCTCCACTCAACTGCTTTCCAGCAAGCTTTAAAGAGGCAAGCAAAGAAGGAAGAGAAAAACAGAAATGGCAGTGGATGCAAAATTCCTTTCTTTCAAAGAGTTCGCACGTGAACTTGGATGAGTTAGGAACACTTTCCAAGATCAAATCCTTTAAAGTGCTATTCAGGAAAATGTCAGGACTGCAGAAATGGACAAGCATTTGCACAGCATCTCTGGGAATGATTAGACTAGAGCAAGAATTAACACCAGGGCAGCGCAGGAAATACCATAATATCTTATCTCAGGCCCACACAGGGCAGGCGTCTCATGCAGATGACATTGTACAGATACTGACCCATCAATGAACAATTTCAAAATTTGTCTAAAAATACCTGCTAATATCCCAACACGCATGCTAAGACATGGTTTTAAAGGAATTTCTAGGCAGTGACACAGCTGATATTTTTGTTAGTGGCAGCAGCTCTAGGTAGGCCAGGTTGAATTCAAAGCCATTGTGAATTAGGTCTCCACAGTCTGGAAACTCTGGTCTTTTCTTGGTGGTGTAAAATGTACCGTACGATACAGGACTGCCATTAATGCACAGAAGCCTGTTTCTCTGACATTGTTATTACAGGCATCTGATGACATCCCAAGTAACCCTGAAGAGTATTCCTATACCTGTCACACTAGAAGAAACTTTTCCGCCTTAGCTGTTCACAGACAAAAGCTCTTTTCTCTTTCCAGTTTACTTTTTTCCTAAGTGTTTCTTATTGTTACTACAAGGCATAGGGACCACAGTGAATGATGACACTGGGTAAAGGGAGCTGACGGAAGATTTTTTTCCTGAAGAAAATACAACACTCTTTGTAGTAATACGCAAGTGACTGAGCCCCATCTCTGGCATCTCTGCCCTAGTAAAACAGCTTCCCAGTTTGTAAGTAGGCATGACACTGTTCAAATACATAGAGAGTGGTGTAGGAGCCAATAAAGAGCTTCCAATGCCGAGCTCTGAGATCCCAGATGGGAATGACAAAACCAGTCTCAGCTTTCAGGTTACCCATGAACAGTTAATGGAATGTGCCACTGCTAATCTACAGCAGGTCATGACTGGAGTTGGCCCAAAAAAGTTTAAAAGCTTCCACAAGTTTGCCAGTTGTGTTTGCCTGGTAGAAGAGAGAGAAAGAAAGGAGATGAGAGCAGGAGAGAGAGGAGACTGCTCTTCCTTGTCTTCTCTTTTGAACCTGCTCACAAAAGACAGCAGGAGTACACCTGCCCCAACTCCCTTCTGACACTCAGTGGTGTGGGGGCAAAGATATCATTGAAATAGCTACATTTTTGAACTTCCTAAAATTTTTTTTAATTTTATGCTTTATTCTGATATTTCACTTCCCTTGAAACAAGTCACTTCTGGCTTTTTTTCAAGACATGGAGAATCAGAAGTCCTGAAAACTTTTTCTCTGCTTCTTAACGTCTAGATGTTCCTGCCCTGCCCCCTCTCCAACACACTGCTATTCACTATTCCCAGACCATAGAAGAAATAAAACCCACCTTCAAAATCTGGATTTTTGCCTTCCACTGCAAAATAATGTTTCTGAAGTATCTTTCCAATGGAGTACAAATCCTTCAAATACAACAGGAGTGCATTGATGGGATATGAGTCAGCTGGTGCAGTTGCAATGTCTTTGCTGAGGGGCTGAAGGCAGCAATGCCAAAATCTGCCAGGGCTGGATGGCTGGTCCAGCTATAGTCCCTCTCAAAATATCATCATCTATATACGTCTTGCTACTTATATCAGAATTATGTAGTTCCACAATACTGTCCACAAACAGACAAGAATGTACAGATAATTTAACTGCAGAAAATCTCAGAATTAATAATCAACCAAACTATGTGGAAGGTAAAAAGGAAATAACTAACAGCCAGAATAGATTTATGAAGAATAAATCATACCAGCCCAGACTACTCTCCTTCTGTGAAAGGAAAACAGTGCACATGGATAGGGAAAAGTAGTCAGTGCTCTGTACATTGATTTTAATGCGTATTTGACAAACTTTAACTGGGCTTCCTCATAGGCAAACTCAGCAAAGACACATCGCAAAATTACTGTAAAGTGGATACAAAACTGTTCAAAAAAAACTCACTGAGGAGAATCATAACCTGCTTTATTCCCATAGTGGAGGGATGGGACCTCACAGGGAGCTGTTCTGAACCCAATATGACTTCCTACTTCCAGTAATGTTTCAGAACCTGAATGCTTCTGTGACCTGCTGGTCACAACAACCTGACAGCTCTAGCAAGCACATTAAAAAACAGCACTGGAATTCAAAAATTGCTTTAGAAGCTGGAGAAATTTCAAAAAAGGAACCAAGACAAAGACACACAAGAAAACAATCGTCTGCATCCAGAAGAGGGAGAAGAGACAACTGATTGCAGCTTTTCAGAGAAGGATTCAGAGGCTGTAACATATCACACAGTAAATACAAGCCAGAAAGTCTGTGCTGTTGTAAAAAAGTCAAGGAATAATGTATAAATGGAAACAGGTATCTGCATATCAACACAAGTGCCTTGATGCAGCCCTTCTCCTCTACTGATGCCTGTTAAGACTGCAGGTAGAAGTCAGCTCTGATACCAATGAGACATCAGTTTTGCGAAGCATACTTCAAGAAAGATGTAAGACATGCAAGACTTCCTCTGACAATAATAAAGTGATGTGAGATTTGAAAACTTATTCCTTTAAGAGAGACTGCGAGAACTGGGAACATTTATCTATGGAAGAAAATAAACAGATGCAAGCAATAATAAGAATCTTCAGGTATAAAAGGCTACTGTAAACAGGAATAAAATATTGTGTACATGATGCAAAATAACATGATTAAAATGCAACAAGGGAGATTCAAGCCAGATATTAAGAAAAACTATAATGTTAAAAATGGCTAAAGACTGAAATAAAAGACTATGAAGACTGGTGGAGCCTCCACCATTGCAAGACTTTAGGAAGAGGTGTGTCAAGAATTATATAACGGCAGACCTCTTCTTTATAGTCTTGTCTATCCCAATTTCTATTTCTGCATTTCAAAATGAGATTCACTACACTCAAGGTGGCTCTTGCCCTTGACAGTGTTTGGGAAACAGTGCTGCAGAGGCATAGATGTGACTCAGGTGGCAGTCACACTGTTAGAGTCCATGAAGGTATGGACCCCTGGGATGGGATGCAATAGACCTGGACAGCTTAGCTGTGCTTCAACCCCGTCGCCTGAAAACCAGTCTGTTCAGGAAAGCTAAGGCGCAAGAGGGTGCAACTATTCCACACAGAAAGAGACGCTGAGAATTACTCTGGGTCTTCAGCTCCCAAGTCAATGTGATTTGTGTTCATAAGCAAGTTGAATACATGCAAAATTCTACCCAAACCATCAAGCACTAAGAAATGAAACATTTTCTAGCCACACACTCATACATTATGTGAATTATCACAGATGTATCCACTCCATACTCGAATATACTGTGCTACTAAATGTGGGTACTTCAACAGTAAAAAGACCTGCATTTGGTACATACTTCCATTCCTAGGTATGCCAGTTCTCTGAACTACTCCTTCCTAGACTATCTGGAATATATGTGCAGGGAATTTAGTTCAGTTCTGTTGGTGATGTACTATGCATGTTGTCCTTCTGCATTTGCAGAGCAAGATAATGGGATTATGTTCAGGTCTGGTACAGCAATTTTTGACATAATAGAATATTTTTTTCCTAAAAGTGCATAAACTATGGAGGAGATTGCAGTAAGAAAACTACTTTTTGTGGTAGCAAACCCTCAGCAAGCTAACAGTATAACCATTTAACTGCCTCTGTAATTTTATAAGGAAAAGAAAATATTAAAAAAGTCCAAAGTATAATCTTCAACTTGAAGATCCACCTCATTGACTACCTAATTAATTCCTAATGTCATAAGCATTGGTGAGCAGTAAGCGCAATTCAGAAGGTCAGAATTCTAAAATTAGTCACTAAATTTTAAAACCCAAGCGCTACTTTACTACCAATTTCTGATCTTTATTGTCAAAGAGAAAGAAGGAAACATGACCTGTTTTCAACCTGGTGATGGAAGACATTTGTACAAACTAAACATTCATAGTTCAGTTCTGGCTATGAATTAATCCTAAATGAAAATTTTATGTTCCTGCCCTAAAAATACATAAACAGAAATAAAGCTGAGCCATAGAAAGATTAATTACTGTGTTGTCTTCCTCATGGAGAATAAGGTCTGGATTGTCTACTGCATTATGTGTGCTAAAAAATCAATATTTTACAGTCTTACCATATTTAACTTCACAAGTACATCTAAATACCCTTTTTGAGACATTGTAGTGCAATACTCTGAATGTAACTCATGGTCCCATTCAAATGGATTAATGATTCCCTGAATCATTAATCACCATGCATAGGAAATCATATTTCATCTGCATCTATTTCTCTTATTCATTACCTAATCTTTCAAATCCCAACGCTCTCTGCAGCTCCACCTGAATTTAAACAAAACATTTTCCAGTGGTCTTTTTCACAGGAAGGGCGTAAATCGTCACATTTACTAGATCACAGACCATCGAGAAAGCTAGTATTAAAGTTTTTTAAAAGTTTGCAATCCTCAGGCTCAATGCCTTAATTAGCAGTTGAAAACCCAGACGTACTAGAATGGTTGGTGAAAGGTTTAGAAAACTGATTTCTAAACGGCCACTGACTTGGACCACGAATGGTGCACAGTCCTGCACTACAAGACCTCGAATACACAGCCCCTTTCTCTCCCCTTATACCACTGTGTAGGGACTTTGTCTGCATGAATTCCAGCTGCATTCCAGGTTTCCTTTGAATCCATTGAGGGAGAAATACAATGCAACATAGCAGAATGTTTACAAATTTCACCAGCTCTTGAAATACCTCTGATTGAAGATCAATAAGTTTTTTTATATTGGTTTAATCACAATTTGCAAATGTCTCTTCACAAGTATTGAAACAAAAACAGGATTGCCAGACATGTGCCTTTAAATGTCCATCCACCATAGATACACTTTTTGTACCAGTGAATGACAGGTGGAAAAGGTAGAAATTAAAGGCAACAGCAAACTTCTACTTGTACATTCAATTACTTTCCTACTCATGTACCTCCTTTGAACTTAACAACTACAAAGAGCCCCTCAATGCAGTCTTAAGATCCTAGTTCAGAAAAGGTTTCATGCACAAGCTGTAAACAGGTGACCAAGCTTCATTAAAGTCATCAGGATGTAACAACCCACTCAAGTCAATAAATTGCCAAGTGTTTTTCTCAGTCATGATGGCTTGATGAATCAGCTTTCAGCACCAGCAGCCTGAGTCCAGGTTGATCTCTTTGAAACCTGGTAAAAGTTCTACCACCCTGAAAGGAATAAAAAGCATCACCTTATGTCATCTTGTGCCTCTGATGAAGTTAAGCTGAGCATACATTAGCCTTCTTTTTTTTTTTTTTTCTGTAAATATATTGCTTATTTTTGCACTGTGTTCGCTTGAAGAATAACACTGTCTTTTAAAGTAGCATCATTTTGCAAATGTCAGTGTAATTTTCCCCAAAGTATCATCCATTAGTTATAAAAGGTGCAAATGAAAAGGATTTTAAAATTGGCATGGGGGTAGAGGAATATCGAGTAATGCACTAATAGCCTAGGTGGTGGCTGGATTTTTGGCAAGCTTTCAAAAGAGAAAGGGAGAGAGAGAGACAGGTGATCAACTGAACTTCTTGTACATTTTTATACATGAAGTTAAAAGGGACAAAACTATCAGGAGTTATGAAAGCACTTCTAAAACAGGAATTACAAAAAAGGAGCCACTATTGTGGATAAATATGCATATATATATATATATATATTTATAGTCACACCTACATGTACTGAAATGAGAAAGGAGAATGAGACAGCTTCACAATTAGGAGCCTGTGTATCTTATCACCTCTGATGGTGTTTTACAGTATTTGCACCAGTCATTGACCAAAGTTACAGATGACTTCCAGTTTGCAAGAGCTAACATGACAGAAACGTATGTGCAAATAAGAGTTTGATAAGGAAACCCAGAACAGATTGCAGTAATATTAGGTTTGCAACCGAATTTGTTCGCAATTGACTGGCTTCTGGATATTTTTTCATGACCTCCGAAATTTTCGTGGAAAAACTAGACAACATTATTTTATCCCCTTTTATCAATCAATTCGTGGGTGAAAAGAATTTTGACCATCATTAGCTGCAGTTACATGCATCACCATTGCCACCTATTCAGAAAATTAAGTTTAAAATGGCTTGAATGTTATTTATGAAAATACAGTCTTTAAATTCCTTTTGTCAATATACTGATTTAAAATTTTTAAGTGAATTTTCTTTTTTGACATCTGAATGGCTCCCATTCACTTGTTCTTCTCTTGCCTTCACTCTTGCAGTGCATCCAACACCTTTGTACAAATAGCATTCAGTTCAAAAACAGAACTAAAGACATTTCCTCTGCTTTCTCTTCTTCTTCTGCCCCTTGACCACAAAATTGTGAAAAATCTGAAACAATGGAAAACATGTTGCCAAAGAGCAAGCAACCTCAGGTAGGAGACCTTCTGCTTCAGCTTACTGCTGCATTAACTCAAATGACTGACTTCTACCTATGACTTGCACCTCTTTTTAGCTCAATACCTTAATAATCAGGTTATTAGCTATGCTGCTTATAGTCTCTTAAAACTGTATGATTTTGGCTTCCTCTGTTATCCAAGATCAGCACTTTAATAATCATGTTGTTAGCTATTCTGGTTATTATGTTTTAAAACTCTGAATGATTTTGGCCTCATCTGGTAGCCAAGTGATTGGGAATTAGGCCTCAAGAAGCTTTACAGGACTGAAAAAAACATCTTCAATCCCACTTTACATTAGGATTCAATACTCAGAAAATGTAAGGCACTAACCCGTACTTCATCACAACCTGTATTCTCCTAAACATCAGTATGGGTTTACCCCAAGTTTAACTCTGCAGTGTAATATAACTCCACTGCTGGAGAGGAGGAAGAAAATACACACTCTTTAGGATTGATCTGAGACACCACATTTTCTCTTATTTGTTCTGGGAAACAGGATGAAAATAAGAAGGCCTCAGGACCTTTTATTTTTCTTAAATTTTTTTTTTTTTTTTGTAATCTATGCAGGTCTTATCATCTTCCATGTATTTTAAATACTCCAACATGAAGTACAACAGTTCATAGTTAAGCAAGTTTATAAAGTGTAGCACATGAGTATAACAAAATCTAAAGTCTTTGGATTCAGATTTTACTTTGCAGTCACTATCTGAAGATCATTCTTCATTTAAGTACGGGGTGTTTTGCATCTTTTATAAAAAAAAATCCAAATTTGAGGGCACAGTTAATTTGAATTATCCTTACAGACTAGCTATGATTTTACATATTCCCAGTTTTCAGGTATGCCAAATTAGGCATATCAGTTTACTCAAAGCAGTGGTTCCTTCCATATTGAAGTATCTTCTTGCCCCTCCTTAATGCATAGAAAAAATCTGTATGCATCTTCTTACCATAGGTGATACGATCTTCTGGTAACTGTGCCGTAAAAAAAGATTCTGTGGTTGCTGTTTTATTTAGGTAGTTGGATTTTTGTTTGTAGGTTTGAGGGGTTTTACGGCAGGATTGAGTGGGAGGGGATTGTTTTGTCTCGTCTTGCCTCGTCAATCAAATGTCTCAACTTTCTTAAGCAATCTATGGATGCTGAAGCTCTTATAACTGTTTTAACAATAACATATCTACATTTGAGTGAAAGACAATGTAAGAAGTAACCTGCTTTTAGCCATCCTAAAAACTACTAAAGATGGCAAGAAAAGCGGGGGTCAGCCTGGTTAGGATTTTTTAGTATCTCTTCTTTTTCATCGCTTTAAACATGAAAATAACAATGAAAACTTTTCTCTTGGCTATCACTAATGCACTTGGCACTAATCTCCCTTGGAAATTCATGTCTCTCTCCATCAACTCTAGATGAAACTTAGACATCTCACTTTTAGATCAGTAAAGATAATTAAGATGAATACTGTAATCCAGAGGCAGGGAAAAAGTGGGTGTCAAGGAACAATAGTAAAAAGGATCTCCATATTTAAAGTTAGCCTGGTAGAAACAAAACCTTCTTTACGGAGAGTATGGGTAGAAGACTCTGGCTACTTATTTTGAGACATCGTATTACTATCCTAACAGGCTGCATGATACAGCCAGGGTTCACAAATGGTAACAATGCATTTTCTTCCTTCTTGAAGCTGTTTGTCATTTTCCACACTGTTTCAGATAGAATTATTCTTCAAAAAAAAATTACATTCTAAAATATTTCTCAGCTAAAAGCATCATCAAGTCTCTTTCATAACATGTAAATGGAACAAAAACCAGTCAGAAACTGTGTTCTAGGTGCTGTAATGGGTGCTTACTGCTGCATTCACTGAATCCATCAGTGGCACTTCACAGACATCTAGCAAGCCTATTTGCTTCATAAATCATTGAAATGCGTGAAGACCTTTTGCGTAACCCAGAAATATTCTTTAAGTGTTTAACATCAATAATAATGAAAACTGGCATCACAACAACTTAAGCAATGTAAAATATGGCATCGTAGGGTTCAGCTTGACTTTCATTGAAGGATTTCTAAAAATAAGAGTACATCATCAACAGTGACAGCTTGCTTAGTGACTCAACACAGTGGGAAACCTATTGCTCTAGAGGACTATGTTCTGCCTCATTATTTAATACAGACATCACAACCATGCTGTTCTGTTTTCAGTTCCTAAATGCATGATGCAAAGGAACCCACACCTCAGTACGTCTGCTCTAAAGAGTGAGAATAATTCAGAGTTGTTAGATCTGCACTACTGATAGCATACTATCAGCATATTAGTGCCAAGTTACATAATTTATTGTGAGAGTTAGAAACATTTGATAGTCTTTCTGAAACCTCAGCTGCTGGAATCAAGATATTGTATGAGAACATCTGCTTCCATTTTCTAAGCGTGCACACTTCTAGCACTCAGTACGTAAAGAAAAGCTCTAGCCCATGAACAAAATATACTCTAAAGTATTAACTCAGAGACATACACAAATAATTGAAAATATAATTAAAAATACTTTTAACCACATTTTTGAAAGCTCAGCATTCACATTATTGCAATACTAATATTTTATACTTTAAATACATGATCAAGAGGCCTACGAACAGGAAGAAAAATGAAGTGAAAGTGAATGGAAGACAGTGGGGAAATTGGAGGAAGAAGACATGGAAGGGGGACAGACACCAGACAATGAAGTGGGTTAAGTATTAGGCATAAGAAGAGGCAGAAGAGACCTTGTGGAGAAAGAGCCAGGACTGTCAGTATATGTGGAGAGATACTCATGCATAGAGAGTTAAGCAAAAATATGATGGGCAAAAAGTGACCAATGGATACAGTAAAGCAAAGACAATTCAGGACAGGAGACAGTCAGTAAAGAGGCAGGAAACTTGGATTGTAAAAGCAGATGACTGTGAGAACTGAGAGCCAGCCAGACAAGGAAGGCAAGACACTGTCATGGCTGAGTAGGGAATTACTGGTCAAACTATAGGAAAAGAAACAAAAGCACAGGCAACACAAACAAGGACAGGTAACCTGCAAAGAGTATAGAGATGGAGTTTGGTTGTGTAGGGATGGAGTGAGGAAGGCCAAAGCCAAGGGGAAGCTGGAACTCAGTTTGGCAAGGGACACCAAGAATAACAAGAAGGGCTTCTATATGTATGTTAACCAGAAAAGGAAGGCCAAAAAATGCGTACCCACACTGATAAACAGTGCTGGAAAACCAGTAACAATAGTTGAGGAGAAGGCTGAGGTACTCAGCAACAGTTTTCACAGAATCACAGAATAACAGAGTGGGTGAGGTTGGAAGGGACCACACTGGGTCATCTGGCCCAACCTTCCTGCTCAAGTAGAGTCATCCTAGAGCACACGGCACAGGATTGTGTCCAGGCAGTTCTTGAATATCTCCAGTGAGGGAGACTTCACACCCTCTCTGGGCAATCTGTTCCAGTGCCCACTCACTCACATAGTAAAGAAGTTCTTCATCATATTCAGGTGGAACTTCCTGTGCATCAGTTTCTACCCATTGCCTCTTGTACTATTACATGGCACCACTGAGCAGAGCCTGGCTCCATCCTCTTGACACCCTCTCTTCAGACATTTATACATGATGAGGTTCCCTCTCACCCATCTCTTCTTGAGATTGAACAGACCCAACTCTCTCAGCCTTTCCTTATCAGAGAGATGGTCCAGACCCTCAATCATCTTAGTTGCCTTTCACTGGACCCACCCCAGGAGCTCCATGTCTCTCTTGCACTGGACACAGCACTCCAAATGTGGCCTCACTAGGGCTGAGTAGAGGGGCAGGACTACTTCCCCTGCTTTACTGGCAGTGGTCTTCCTAATGCACCCCACAATATCATTGGCCTTCTTGGCCACAAGGGCACTGCTGGCTCATGGACAGTTTGCTGTACTCCAGGACCCCCAGGTCCTGTTCCGCAGAGCTGCTTTCCAGCAGGTTGGCCCCCCGCCTGTGCTTGTGCGTGGGTTTATTCCTCCCCAGGTGCAGGAACATGCATTTGCCTTTCTTCAGTTCCAGAAAGTTCTCTGCCCATCTCTCCAGCCTGGTGAGGTCCTTCTGAAGGGCTGTACAGCTCTCTGGAGTACTGTCTACTCTCCCAGCTTTGTGCCATCAGTGAATTTGCTGGGGAGACATCTGCCCCTTCACTCAAGTAATTGGTGAACAAGTTAAACAATACTGGGCCCAGTAACGAACCTTGGGGAACACCGGTAGTGACAGACCTCCCCGTCCCACTGACTACAACCCTCTGGTTCAGTCAGTTCTCAATTGACTTCACTGTTCACTCATCCAGACCACACTTCCTGAGTTTGCCTAAGAGCATGTTGTGAGAGACAGTGCCAAAAACCTTGCTGAAGCTGAGGTAGACAATATCTACCTCCCCTCATCCACCTAGGTAGTTGTTTCATCACAGAAGGCAGTCAGGTTGTTCAAGCATGATTTACCTTCAGTGAATCCACACTGACTACATCTGATCAGCTTCCTGTCATCCCTGTGGATAGAGATGGCCTCCAGAATGAGGTGCTCCATCTCCTTTCCAGGGATTGAGGTGAGGCTGACTGGCCGGTAGTTCTCCGAGTCCTCCTTCTTGCCCTTTTGGAAGACTAGGGCAACATTTGCTTTCTTCCGGCCTTCAGGCACCTCTCCTGATGGTCATGACCTTTCAGAGATGACCGTGAGCAGCCTATCTGTGGTGTCCTCTAGCTCTCTCAGCAATCATGGATGCATCCCACCAGGGCCATTGGATTTGTTGATGTCAGGTTTAGCTAGGTGTTCTCTAACCCAATCCTCCTTGACTAGTGGAAAGCCCTCCTTCCAACATTCCTTTACCCTAGTCTCTTTGATCAGNTACCCTAGTCTCTTGGATCAGAGATTCCCAAGGGCTTGTCTTGCCAGTGAAGACTCTTGGATCAGAGATTCCCAAGGGCTGGTCTTGCCAGTGAAGACTGACGCAAAGAAGATGTTCAGTAACTCTGCCTTCTCTGTGTCCTTTGTTACCAGGATCCCCCTTGCATTCACTAACTGGCTTCAGTCTTTAATGGCAACGTCTCTTCTCACACCTATCAAATGGATGGGGACTGAAGGAGCAAAATGCTTCCCAGGTTCATGATCATCTGAGGAACCTGAATGTACAGGAGCCAGTGAGATGCATCACAGAGTCCTGAAGGAATTGGCTGATGTAGTTGCAAAGCCGCTCTACATGAGATTTGAAAAGTCACGGCAGTCAGGTGAAGTTCCAGGTGACCGGAAAAAGGGAAATATTGTACCCATCTGTCAAAAGGGTAGAATGGAAGAGCCTGGGAATTAGCCTCACCTCTGTGCCTGGGAAAGTCATGGAACAGATCGTCCTAGAAGCTCTGCTAAGGCACATGGAGAACATGGAAGTGATTTGAGACTGCCAGAACAGCTTCTCCAAGGGCAAGTCCTGCCTGACCAACCTAGTTGCCTTCTACAATGGCTCGATAGCAGCGATATGTAAAACAAAGGGCAAACTACATTGTCTTTTTTCACAAGTATGTAATCATTAAAAAATTCTTAACAATAGAATTAATCTTAGAATCACAGAAGTTGTTTTCTGAAAGAAAAACTGAAATATGCTGAACCAACCTATCTGTCTCAAATACCAGAAAAAGTCCAGATACTTGGAGGACTGTTCCATGTATCTGAGAGCAGGACAGAATCTGAAAGTGTAAGATAAAACCAAAGCTATGATTTTAAACATCTTGAAAGAAAATGCTAAAAATAAACACCAACAATGGGAAAATACAAAAAGGTGATATTTCAACAATAAGTAGCTGTAGAATACACCACAGTTTCTTTTCTTTACAAAACACTGCCAGAATCTCTCCACTGAAGGATATTTTAGCAAAACTGTACTCACCTCATTGCAATTACTGTACATTGATGGTAAAGATGTTTATGCTGTGGCTAAAGCTGAATAAATAACTGGAAATTACTATGCAGCATGCACAACTGACAGCAAAAATGAGGAAGGGGTGATATATGGGACCTTTGCTTGAAAAGATAGTAACACAAAACCTGGCAATCTCTTTGGGATGTATAATAAATTCCAATAAGGTAACCACAGAAAGTTTCCAAATTTTAATTGCTAGATATTTACTATTCTGCTAGTTATTTTCTATGGGATGTAGCTAAATTGGCAGCATTTATAAGTCTTCTTCAAGCTTTTTTAGCATCCTAGTAAGCAATAAGAATTTGAATAACAGGAATCATCTATGTAAGTGGGTAAAAATGAAAAGAAACTTCCAGAAAATATTTTATGTGTAAGTAACTCTAAAAGCTTCAGAGGTGAATAGACTATATCACCCAGTGATCGTACTTCACATGACATTATATTTTCCCCTGAAAAACAGCACATTAGGCATGCTGCAAAAACAAGCAGAGATACAAAAACATGCACCACCAGAATTATTCATGTTGTTTGTCTCATAGGGCCTGCATCCACTTTCACACCCTTCCCTCTCAATTTCCTTACTTTGTTCTAGATTTTTTTGGTCTCCTCTCAGTTATCTATTCCTAGTGTATCATCTTTGCAATCTTGCCCGTCTTTTTCTCACTTTATTTGAGAAGCTCTTTGAAAAGAGGGCCATAACTGAACTTTCTAGTTCAGAGACCTTCAAAAACTAAAAAAGCATTTGTAAATAACTGTTCTGCTACAGGGTAATAAATACAATAATGAGGTCCAGAAGGAGGTCATCCTCCCCAGCCTCTGTGAAAAGTGGTGAAGCAGTACTTCCCCAAAGACAGCCTGCAGAAGGTGGCCGTGTACTCTCTCACAGCATCAGGAGCACGGAGACAGAGGGTTCTACTGATGCTGCATGGAGGGCAGGACTCCTCCTGGCCCCTGCTGAGCCTTGCTGAACCATTAACGCTACAGCCTCCAAAACTCAAGCATAAGACTTGGCGTGGTTTTGCTCGACAAAAATGTAACTGCTGCAGTCTTACATCAATTAACTAACAGAAGCTGTAAGATCAAGCAGGACTAAAAACCCCAAAGAAGTAAGTTTACGGCAGTTTCTTTTCTCTTTTAATTTCATTAAAAGAATGAACTTATTTCATTGCTTTTCTTATTCGCCCAGAAAAAGAACTGGATGCATGTTAAACAACAAGAACATTTGACCACAGCGTAAGATGTTATACTTAGCTAATGCCAGGTTAATGATGAACATGAGCAAAATATTTGTGATTGGCTGAAAAAAATAAGATTGCATTGATGTTAATGTTGCATTAACCTTATAAAATAGCTGATTTGGAGAAGTTAAGAATTTTTGAGTGATGAGTGCTCAAACTTTCACTTGAAATCCAATTTCATGATAGGAGGTACTCACTGAACTTATTATTCTGCTTAATTTTTTAAAATTAAGGTCCCTCAAGAAAGGATCTTAAGCCAAAGATCCTCTCAGAGATAAAAAGATAAAAGAATAACTTAGGAGGACAAAATGCTGGATGAAGGAAATAGGCAATGCACTTTTAATGCAGAGGGTCACTGCCAGCAAAGTATTACAGAGCTACATATTCCTGAGGGATATGGAACAGGAAGGGAGAAGTAAGGTAGTAGTGTCTGATGAGTATACTGAGCCAGTCATAGGACTAACTGCAGCACTGCAAAAGTCAGCAACTGGATGTTGAAATGACAGATTCAAATAAGACCTATAAAATAGTCGCGAAAATATGGAATTTTATATATATAAACCATTATTGCTACTGATGAACAAGGATTCTAACCAGCTTATAAGAACATATTTTAATGGCCATTAGTTATTAAAAATAAACTGAGTATTAGGACAAATTACTTATTACTTATTACTTACAAATTACCACATTATAAATCTAAGATTGTGTCACATTTTAATTACCATGTACTGTTCTGGCCCCCCACTATTTACAAAAGGATGAAAGATCAACAAATGTTCAAAGAAGCACAACAACAATAAATGCAGGTTTGCAATAGCTTCCACAGGAAGTGTGCTAAGTGGATAAGGACCCTTCAGAAAAGAGACAACTGAAGAAAAAAGTTGCAGAGGTCTTTAGTATTCTGAGTTACTGGGAGTAGCAGCAGAGCAACAGGGACCTCTCAATCTGTCACCATAAACGTTCTATAGAAAAGATTATCTATGCAAGGTCTTCAATTCCTTCACATTGCAGACGGTTCTCAGATGCCAGTGAATAAAATATCCAGCAGGAGGCAGAGGACTGTAACCCTTTGCACTTGTCAACACTGAATCCACTGGAAAAAAAAAAAACCCAGAACCTTAAAGGGTGCTTTGCGGTTAACAAGAAGTGAAAACTAAACAATCCTGCTTTGTTTATTTTAAATTCTGGGTGTGAGTCTTCCCTCAAGATACATCTCTTGAAATATGTGTGTATCTTTCACATACACATAAAAGAATAGTAACACACATAAGTGTTCAGCATTTAGATATTCTTTTAGTACCTTAACTATTTACTTCTGTTCTCTATTAAAAAAACAACTATTCTTTTGCTTGGGGTAGAAAAAGGTTAGCTATGACATGTGAACCACCATTACCCCATTTGTGAATTTACTCATTCTAGATGTAAAATAAATGTTTGTATATGTGTTAATAGTATTAATTATTAATTGTAAATGCAATTATTAATTGTAAATGTATTAATAAAATAAATAAATGTTTACTCGGCGCAAACTCCGTTGTTCAGTATTTTTCTTGACTCAGCTTGACTTGACTTGAATCTACTCAGCTCACCTCTGCTCTCTACTTTTTCCAGTATTTACATCTGTTTAGCACTTGTGAGGCCACAACTGGAGTAATGTGTCCAGTTCTGAGCTCCACAGCTGAGAGTTCTCTGCAGCTCACTGAGCTAGAGAGAGTCCAGCAAAGGGCCACCAAGTAATGAAGAAAAAGCTCTTTGAAGGAACTGGAGCATCTCTCCTGCAAGCAAAGGCTGAGAGAACTGGGATTTATAACCCTAAAGAAGAGAAATACCTGGTGGGAATGTGCTAAGAGGACTGAGCCAGGCACTTTATAGTTGCGCTCAGTGAGGTAATGGGCACAACAGAAACACAGCAAAAACTTTTCAAGTGCCTGACACAGATTGCTTAGAGACTTTGTGGAGTCTCCATTCTTGGATGGAGCCATCTGGACACAGTTCTGGGCAGCCTGCTCTAGCTGGCTGTGCTTGAGGAGCGGGGTTGGACCAGGTGATCTCCAAAGGTCCCTGCCAACCTCAACCATGATGAAACTCCGTGATTCAGTGTTTGCATCTGACTTGTTTCCTACTGAACAGAGACTAATTAAAGAGCATAAGTGTGTGTGTGTACATATATGTGTTCGTATATGAGTATGTATACATACACACCTATATTTATTAAGACCATGAAAAATTTTGCTTGATTCCCAAATAATAAATAGAGATATTTTCATCAAATGGGACAACACTCCTGATACTGATCCAACAGATTATTAGATTTTCAAGACATCTGCCTGTAACTAAACACCTATTTAATGATTATTCTCATGCCAATCTGAGTGATAATAATTACTATGACGGTGTAAGATTGTAAAGATAGAGGTTTGTGTAAATTATTTCTTTCCTAATAATTTTGGAGAAATTACCTTTCTAGCCAAAAAGACATCATGAATTATTGATATTGATTTTTATTATCTATTCCTTAATATTTAGTCCCATTATGAATTAATCTGAATTATTAATTGAATCATTAAAATATATATATCTGCATTATAGCAAGCCAGATGAAGGACTAGGTTTTTTGATGCAAGCTCAGAAACCAGCCTTTGCAAGAACAGCTACTGAGAGCATCCTGGCAGAATTACTCTTTGGAGTAGAAATGGCAAACTAATTTATCTCTTCACAATACATTTTCTTGCCCTCCTCAGAATGAAATAAACGTATTGAATAATAGATCTGAAGTGTTTCGCTCAAATAATCTTGGGAAGGAGGAAACAGTGTCTTTGGACTACAGCGGTTAAACAGACAAAACAACGTGACCTGTGATGAGTAGTATCAAGAAACCTTTTTCCTTGGGTGTTTGAAATTTATTCCCAGGCAGCAGAAGATTTGTTCAAAAATCTGTCTAAGCTCTGTTCAAGGGCTTTTGCTGCAGACAGATCTTCTAATTGCTCGTTACACAGCAAATCTCATGGCTACTGGCTACTTGTCTTCAAAAAGTTACATTCTTCTCAATATTTTTTGTCAGTTCGAGAGGCTGAATTTGGGATACTGTCTCCAGCTGACCAATGCAGGAATGGGCAGACAATTAAACATTAAGACAGTGTGTTAATCTAGATAAAGAAACCTTAGAAATAGTATAACAATAGTGCAACATTGTACATATTCTCATATATTTTCTTATATTATATATTTCTTATATATATTCTCTTTTATTCTTGTACATATTTTAATTTCCTTTAAATCTATACACTTCAGTGTAACAAGCCTAATAGCTATTAAAAGAGAACAGAAAATTTTCTAAACATGTGAAAGCATTTGTAGGAAAGTCATTATTGTTACCATTACTTTTGCTAAAACTCTACTGGGACCACAGTCTTTTTATTTTTTTATTAGCTCTCTACAAATATGATGTGAATTCCATCATATATGCTAATCAATACTTTCTCCTTCAGTACCCTGAGAAAATAAGGGATTCAGATGATATCTCCTTAAATGTCTTAAGAGAATGCCTATGCCATCTCATATGCCTTAAATGTTTATCTGAAAAAAAAAAAAAGAAGAAAAGCAAGCAACCAAAGAACAACAAGAAGATAAGCACATTCTCTCATTCTATCCCCAAATATTCACTTGGCTTCATTGCACAATTGGCTATTTTCCATTCAAAGATGTTCTGAAAGAAAGATTATTAACACTTAAGGTCAGCTCTAAAGCTATGACAAAACTCAACAATTCATTTTTTCAAAATGTGCAAAGCATTTTTAGCACTTTCAAAAAGTAACAAAGACAGTTGCTTTATTCTGTGCATTAGAAGCCTGATAAAAAGCCATTCATTCACTTCAGTGGGACTTAGATCAACTTTTCACCATTCATTAAAGCTGCTCTATTCTTTCATTAAATGTGGACCAAAGATTAGTTCTCTGTCCAGAAGAGAAAAATTTTGTATTGGTTTATGGTATGATACTATACAATTACATTGCCTTTGACTGTTTTTTGGTGGTTGCATTTTTATGGTAGTTGATAAAATGTTTCCAAAAGACTCTGGCCTCAATGAAGCACTTCAGTAAAATGATCAGGTCCTCAAAAACTGTTTTTTAAACAGAGTTCTCAAGTACTGCAAGTTGCAATGTTCTGTTGAAGAAAGAGGGTTCTGGTTGGCAGAATATCTTTGTGGTTTTCTTTTTGGTCAACGTGGCAAGCAGGAAGTGTAATCTATTCTAACAGAATACTTACATCAACGTTTGCCCTTCTCACCGCTATAGTCAAGGGTTGTGCTTAGTCCATAATGGCATCTGAGGAGCCACGAGCAACACAGGTGTGGAAAATGTAGTGCCAAAGGAAGTGGGGACATGGATATGGGATTGCAGCTTCAAAGCAGAAAGCTCATTAAAAAAAACATCTGGCCCGGTCTCATTGCTGTGTTTAGATAACAGTTCTGCATTAGCCACATTACAGAATAGCAGTTTCAGCTCCCTCTCAGATGATCCCAATTCACGGATTTAAGATGTCAGAAATGGGGTAAGACCATTCTGAATGAATCATCTGGCTGCTGAAACATCAGGAGGTGATAAGATAGCTTGGAGAGCCAGCTAAGATGTATTTCAAAGAAAGCAAGGCATGACAGCAAGTATCTGCAACTATCCCTGTTGAACATTAGAAATATAATTTAGCAAGAGAAAATTGGCTTTCCCAGCACAGATTGAAATAAGCGGATGAACAATGACTTTACTTCCCACAAGACTTCAATTACTCAAACTTAAACAAAAACAAATTCACAAACACAACTGCAAGAATAAGAGTCATAGTTCTAGTGTTGAATCAACTTAACAAATCTAATGGTGTAACACCAATAGAGTAGCTGTTGTTCTAATAGCTATATTAAACCTCCGAGCATAATCAAAATGACTTTGATATTTCCATAAGGCAGAGTAAACTCAGACTGAGTACTATGCTTAAACCATTAACGGTATTGTTGCCTTCTTGATGATTAGTTTGTGTTTGGAGTAATTTACTATATTTTACACTAGAAAAGGAGAAATTATGCATTAGGGAAGGAACATTTCTTCTTATTTGTCCCTTTTTGGAAATGGAGAAGTTTATCTGGCCCTTAACATAGTTTTCAAATTTTGTTGCTCTCCAAACTGGTTAAAGTTGCAAATCACCATCCCAGCATTGGGCAAGCTGAATTCTGTTCTAGAACAGATATATATAATCCTCAACTTAACCAACTTCCAGGGCTATTCTATATGCCTACACAGGGACAATTTAGTCTTCTTCAGCATCTTTTTATGTCTCTTCCTAAGAGTATTATTTTGTCCAAAGAAGCCAAAAAAGCGAATAGATACATGTAAACAAATCAGTAATCTTGTGTCTTTCTTGGTTGGCCCTAAGGCAAGACCCATATGTTTTAAGCAAGGTCCTTGCGAAATGTTACATCTCCTATGCATTTCTGAAGGCTACTTAACTCTCCATCAGCATCCCATAAGTGAATGCAGAATGCATTATGCAGAACATTAGCTGGGCACCTGACATGGGGGTGGTCTCAATCTGGAGTCTCATTTCCCAGACTAGCATAGGATGCAAGTGTCACAGAGGCAATGTGTTGAGCTCCCAGGAAAGCTGCGAGAAAGAAGGGACGTATGCCCTCAGCGATGCCTGCATGCAGAGAAGAAGCTGGATCTCTGGTGAGAAGGATGGCATGAGACAAAGCCTAAAAAATGAAAGGATGTAAAGAGATGAATGACACAGGCGGCAAAGGATTTGGCAGGGTTCCAGCAAGGATTTAGGATATCTCAAAGGAGAGGGAAAGGGTGAAGAACAAGAAGTGGGGGAAAAGCAAGAGTCTGATTTATACCAACAAAAATAGGAAATTCAGCTAAAAGGCTGACAATCTGTTATCTGCTTATCACTCTGCATAGATATTTCAGTGGTATCGGGCAGTAGAGAGTGTCAAATTCTGTTCATGCTGTTACACCCACACACAGCTCAGTAGGTTAAGACTGGCGTGTTCTAGCTTAATTGTGCCAGAGTCAGTCCAAGCACGTACTTTTGTAAGGTACTTTTTTCTTTACAGTTTTCTTTTCTTATTTTTATTAGCAAGATCTAAAAGGGCACATACAAGAGAAGACAAAAACACAAACTTTGTAGGATTTTATCAGGTCCAAATTAAACTGTTAGTGTGTTCCCATCAACAGACTATTCAATGGCACTTGAATGCCAAGCTCTTTCCAGGGCTTTACACTCTTACAAGGTGCTGACTTCTTCTGACGGAATTTGCTGCTCAGTGTTTCATATCACAAGAGCAGCATCCACTGTACTTACCCTTATTGCCAAATAACAGTTGTGTTCAGGAACCACTAGCGGAACACAGTATGGCTTTTCACACAACAAATACCACCGATGGAATGCTAGCCTGCATTTCAAATGTAACAATACAGCTCTGTTACCATGGCATAGTTACAAACTGTGTCAAATAGCAGCCTCCTGTTTATGTCCACACTTCGGGTGAGTAGCCACCAAGTTCAGAAAGAAGGCAATGTTCAGTAGCAAAAAATAAAGGTGTTAATTCTTCAGGTCCAAAGTGTACCTGTAAACGGGAAGTGGGAAGAGAGAGTGAGAAGGAGGAGGGATGAGCTCTCTGCATCTATACTGGAACTTAAAAGCCCTCACTCCTTTTTTACCCTATGATTTTCATCAAGGAAAAAAAAACATTTATGCAAGTTCCATATCTCTTTTACTTTATTCCAGAAGTTTTGAGATACAAGTAAATAGGAGAAAAAATAATCACATCTGAGGCTTTCTTAAACAGAGAAAAAATTAATCTCTTTTTTCATACTGTAAATTCAGTTGCACCTGGTGAACAATAAAGAATTAAAATCTTTGTTTTAATTCAGTTTGCTGTTGTACCTGTTCTTCTTTCTACAAATACAGAAATGGATGTATCTGGGATAGGAAAAGAACATGTTACACACTCTCATTACAGGAAGACACCATACATAGTTTATTTGACAAACTACACTGCATTAAAAGGGGAGATGTCTGCTGCAAGGCCAGGGATAGGCTCAGGCTGCTGATCTATGCCTTTGAGATACACTAATGACAATAGGAGTTTGCAGGAACCCTTATTAGAGGGAAAGTAGTTCAAATAAAAGAGCACCACCTGAACCTTTCTCAGACACAAGGTATCTGGACCTACCCTGGCTGATGAGCAATCAAATGGATTTCAAGGATGTTTCAGTACTGTTGAAGTAAACCTGAAAAATCTTTATTTTCCTAAATATTTTCCTAATCTCTCCATAACTTCAATTGAGGAGCTTAATGCTAGTCTACCAATACTAGTGAATATTTCTCATACACACTCCTTGTTACAGAGAATTAATTTTTACAATAGAAAATATTCTGTTTCATTCAGAAGTAGTTCAGCAGATTTTACAAGTTTCTTACCTAAAGAACAAATAAATTTTCCCTTAGACTAACATAGCTGAAAGAAGTATTCTCAAGGGTTAATTTTAACTACTGAGTCAAATTTGCCTAAACTGCTTTTATAGTTAATGGGTAAAAAATGACTTCCCTAGAAAGTTAATTCAGCCGTTTCCTGGCCCCAGAGAACCTGTCCGTCTTTGTGGTCCCTGGAGGGAATCTGAAGAAATTGGACAATATTAATCTTTCAGAGTGGTCCTTTCCATGCACTTTCCAAACATCTGAAAGGGTTTATTTGAGGTTATTGGAATGACAGAAATATGAATTAAATTTTCTCAAATACATACTTTATGTAATAAAACAATGGGATATTAGCTACTTACGAAAACAAAGTAAAATGAGGAAGGAAAATGTGCCTATTTAGGTTAGATTCCTGTTTTCAGAAGGTTAAGTACTTTTTAATTTATAAAACAATCTAAACACAAACCAAGCAGAGTTTGTGGTACAACTTTTTCAGGATTTCAAAATAACTTTGTGTTAATTGATACCAGCTTCTGTATGAAAGGAACAAAACCCATGTACCAGAAGAATTTGATATATGGATGGGAAAAGAACAATAATGCCTAAAATGTTTTCAAAACGGCATGTTGAAAATTTTTTTCTTGAGGTTCTGGAATGAAAAGTAGGAAGTGTAAAATCTGAGAAAGCTGAAACATCCAGACACAGAGAAGATCCAGAAGATGAGCACAATGTCATCTGTGTTATCCTGAGCAGCAAAATGACATCCCAGCAACCTTTGAATTTTCTGAAGGAAGAAAATCGTATGAAAGCTTTTTGGCAGTGACTAGGCAACCAGCCTAACAAAGAACAGAGTTCCACAGAGGAGTTTTGTGTTGGCCTCTGATCCACCAGTAATGACTCAAGTCTTTTTTACAAAGTTTATTTTCCAGTGTTGACTTCTGTCTCTTTGCCTCTGCTCTGTTTCAGGGAAATACAAAGAGGAGGTGTAACATCCCTTTCCTAAGCACAGGGAACTATCTTTCACGACCAGCCCTACCCTCTGCCTTCCACCAGATGAAGAGGAATCTTCAGCTTGTGCTGATTTCATCACCTCTTGCGGGCCTGACAAATTTAGAGAACAATCTCTTTCCCAAATCCCTAGTGCTCTATTTACATGGGAAGTAACAGGGATATCTAGGAGAGACGATGGTGCCAGTCATTTAGTAAAGAGTTGTACAGATGCTACAACACCACTGCAGACCATTGTGTGGCTGACATACACTTGAGTTTCTGGACAGTGAATTCACAGTTTGTGAACAGATTGATCAGTTTCTGTTTGTTAATATACCTAATCCGTGCACGTTCCCAGTTTCTATGCTTCAGTACCCCAGTGTACAGGAAAACAGAATTACTTTGCATGAATGCACTAATCTCCCGATCCAAAGTGTAACAGGACCACAGAAATTCTATCTCGTTGCAAGCATCAGTTACCGGACCAGAAGTTTATTTCACCTGAACTGAATTCAAAATGTGATCTCTCAAAGCTTGATCTTTGCTTGAACAGAATTAAAATCAAGCAGTAACTTGTTTCCACACATTTAAAATAACAAGCATATTAAATTAATTTCTTGTTTAAGAATGTCTTCTGGGATCAAATTTAAATCACCCCTTTTTAATAATGACAGGGATCTATTTACAGGCAAATGCCAATAATAGGAAGAAGCATTTCAACATGTTTAAAAACGTATTCAAGAAGTTTTCACAGAGAAGCACAAGGAACCATAAACAAGAGGGGCTGTAGCTGGATGCCATTATAGGATCTGAAAAGATTATTCCTTAGAAAACATGACCATAATATGATTATTTTTCTATGGATTGGATACAGCGTTTGGCACTATATTTTTTCCAAAGATGTAGTTAACTTTCTTGGATTTTATAATAATGACGTATGACACAATGTCCTCTGGGATTAATCACAAGTATTTTTAAAAGACGAGGCTTCGTTATATCTTTGTTCTTTATATCTTGGCTTTTGTTAGCGCATTTTAATTAGGATCTGGTATCTGCAATAAACAGTAAACATAAAGAGCTTTGCAAAAATGTATTAGACTGTTTGTTTTCACACTCTAATGCATATTTGCACAATTTTACCATGAAAAAAGGAAAACATGCTAAGCTCTTGGGCTCTATCCCAAATGTCCTGGAATAGAATCCGGAAATTACTAAGAATGAAACCAAACCACATCATATTTCAGTAATTAACCTAAGAAAAGAGGGCACACTCTCTATGTGAAAGATAGTTTTGTGGGAGGCATTTGTGAAGAAAAGAAGCTTCTAGAAGAGACATGCAAGCAACTATTTAGAATTTGATTTAATTTTCTTTGACCAGGTAAAAACTTGATAAATGCACTGAGGTTATAAACTTTTTTTTTCTTTCACAACAGTGGAGAAAATATTTATCATTTATTGCTCATTGTGGAAACAAAATGTGTCTAAAAGAAACTGAGAATAAAAATACAGCCTGGAATTCAGTACAATACCATTTATTTTACTAGTTACACAGATGTCAAAAATACAAAAGAACAACTTTAGGAATGTGCAGAATAAACGAATTTACAGTGGATGGTAAAAACAGATGCTGACAACAAACAGCCTTGGATTCAGGGGACTGGATAAACGGACTTCATTATAATCACATGTATACTGATTTGAAGAAAGTTCTGGGGATTAATATTGCTTTTGTAATGCACTATAACAACATATTTGAAAAAAAACCCACTCTGAACTGCAAATGCCATTTGTCAAAGACAGATGTACTTTCATTTCAAAGTATTCCTATCAAACTCTATCAGAAAACTTGAAAGGTTTAAAATGTGGCTCTTGTGAACAATTGGTATTGATATGACACCTTGATAGTATTTGAACGTGACACAAAAGTCATAAAAGTATATAAGCAATTGTAAGGTGTAAAATGATTTTTTTCCCACCAAAGCTAGGCTTTAATGTGTTTCCAAATAAAACACAAGATTAAGTAATTTATTTTGTCATATGATTTATTTATGGGCTGAAACACTGTAAACAACAGATAAAAGATACAGACTCAGATGTCAAAGTAAAAGATGAAAATCATTACATTTTATTAGCAGAAGATATATAAAAATGCCAAAATGAACTGTAAAGAGAGGGAAAGTGTTATGCTCAGAGGTCCTTCAGCAGAGTTGCATTTGTTTTTCCCACCTCCCCTAAAGGGGAATAATAGCTCTGAATTTAATTAAAAATCTATTTTTTAAGATTAAAGTAATGAAAAAGTTAAAAGACTGGATCACAAAGAAGAGTAACTGTGAGGATCTCAGGGAATATGAACTGATGAACTCCCTTATATTTTATTTTCTCTCAACTATTTGTGGGAGGATCACTAGCGTTGCATAGGAATTGTTAGTCCCAGATAAAAGCAAGGATTTTATAAACCAATAAATTTTTCATTAGTTTTACATAAATTTTAGTAGCAATAGTTTAATTCCAGTCAAATTATTTCAATCAGATGAGTTGCTGCTGAATGCAACATTATACATGATATTAACTGGGGCATTTAGAAACCTGGTTCCTAACCGTGCTGCAATGCTTGAGGCATTGTTTGCCATACATTTTTTCTTAACATGTAAAATAAAAATAAAACAGAAGAGATAATGAGAATGAAACTAAAAAGGAATCTCAAAAACTTTTAGCCACTGAGAGAATAGGGAAACCAAAACTGACTATTTAGACACCTGTAAGACTTTTTAGCATATTTATATGCCTAGAATTTTCTTGGTCCTCACAGAAATAAGTCAAAACTGCTATCAAGTTTTGTTATCATCCTTCAGCTTTACCTGTCCTTTTTCTCAGGCCACATACTCCAAGAAAAGGCTGGAAGAAATAATCATGCTGCGTTTGATCTGATGATTTCTGAACCTGGACTTGGAAAAGTCGAAGTGATACATCCTTGCAAGTACATTGGCGGCACATGTGGCATCTCAGAAAGGCTCAGGTAGAGAAAGAGAATTTCTCAGATCATTCACAGCCACTGGAGGCCTGTAGGTCAAGACAAATCTCTTCTTCATCCAGGTATTGGTAATATATGAGACCAAGTATAAAGTGGTCTTACGCAAAGTAGGCACAGAATCTAGTCACATTTAAGCTAAAGGTTTTCAGTGCAGCTTCATCTGGAGCATGTTCTGCAACTGCAATTCAAAGATGACAAAAGTTCGAGAAACCATGGCTGGGGGCACATATGAAAAAAGCACTAGCACACATCTTTCTTGCAAAGTGCTGTTGATTGTAAACATCCACTGCTCCTTGTCCATCGACACTACTTGGCCAGCCTCAAAGATGTGAGGATAAGGTCATGAGAAAAGAATTGGTATTAATCTTCAAATAATAGATTCATTTCAGGGGGTGCATTCCAGATCATTTACAGGTCAATGCTGGTTGACTCCCACCAGAATTATGTAGTCTTTATTAAAATGTTGATAATACTCATACATTAACCTTCTCCTGCTTCCAATTTTTTTCTGTCAAAATCATGGAATGGCACCCAAAAGTCTGTGCATAGAGCTTTCCAGTGCCAAATAAACCAAGCATATCTTTTTATGCTGTATGGTTTATAATTTTCTTGATCCTGACTTCAATGGAAATGCTGTGTGTGGAAGGATGACAAGATTGGGCCCTGAGGCAAGAGCTCTGTAGAATAATGTGTAGGAATGTTATTGTTGGAATTTTAAGAAACAACATCTCTTAATTGGGCCAAACCCAGGCCATCTTCCTCATGCCAGTAATCAGCGAAACTACTCATATGAGTAAAGAGAAAAACTAAAAATGATTACGGTTTATTTGAAAGGAGTCTATCTTTCGGGGAGCCTTTCTCTGTTGTCTACATGTAGTTGTACTAATGCCATCTAGTTGGCAGTGGGAGGTGGTTTCCTAGCTCATTAATCCCATGTTACAGATAAATGTATTGGTCTGATTCTCCATTTCTAGTGAACATTTTGCCCTGTTTATAAATAAGCAGAAACTTTGCTACCTGCGTTCCAGCGAAGTTAAGAAAATACGTGGTTCCATGCTGCCAAACATGGCAACTTGTAACACTTGCTATCTGATGCTTAGCACACATCACACTAACCATTGCTTATTTTCATGAATAATAAATTTTTCATTCACAAAATTCAAATTTATGTACCTACTCAGAGAATTTCAACTTTGCCCTTTAAACACTACAGCTCATAGGTCTACTTGACCATTCTCAAAGAAGTGTTTTTGCCAGACTATTTGAAGACCTTATTAAAGTTCCCAGTAACTCAATGTGATTTTATGCAATTAAGCAACATGTTTGGGACATGAAAGGAGCACTCTGTTACCATTCCTTGTACATGGAGTGCTTTTTATTGATAACTTTATAAGCAAGCTTAATGGATTGAGATGGGGAACAAGACACAAGGATAAAAATAACAATGAGAACACAAAGCTGTAACAAATTCTAAAACTTTATTGCTTGATGTACCCTGAGAAGCTTGGAACTACAAGTCTTTTCCCCATGAATTTTGTCCTCTGTTTGCCAAACATTTTAATTTGTTGTTTTTCTAGCACAGAAGAAGCCAGCATGGTTTTGCCTTTTCCTTGTATTTCTATTGGTGTGTTAAATTCGTACTATTATGTTTGTAAAGGTGTCAGCAGCAATGTGCACAGCTCTGGAAACACAGTTGCATACTAGAAAATTGCCATGTAGTCCACCTATTGCTTTTCCTTTGTATGAAAGGCATGTTGCTTGTTAATTACACACCACAGTGCATGGAACAGAGGGAAGCTGGGCAGACAGTGAACACACTGAGCCATACCATCCCCCATAATGTAAACAGGAGGAGAATGAAAAAATGCACCAAAAATCTCTTCCAAAACAGAGCAGCACAAACTCCACCCAATATCCCCATCAGCACTAAGTGAGTTTGTTCTGCAAACAGAAATCAATTGGTGTTGCAGCGAGTGAGGAAGCTTCAGTCTTGGAAGGGGAGCCTTTACCTCCGTGTGGTAAAAGCAGCAGCACTTACACCTTTTGGACACCCAAAATGCAGCCATTTTCTTACGACCACATTTTGTGAAGGGACAAACTCCGCACACCAGACTTGCTGGTTTATTGAGCTGCATCGCAGAACAGAGGAAAACATTCACGAACAACTCAGTAAGCCAAAACACACAGACTGTGGCTCAGCTCTGAAGATCCCTCAGTTAACCCCTTCAACCCCTTGACTGCAAGACAGCAAATAGATGTACAGTGAGGGGTTTCTTATGCTTAGCAAATGAGGCAGGAGATACTACTCAAACATGGTGAACATACGTAACTGGAAAAAAGCTATAATGGTTAAATGGGAAAAGAGATGCTACCTGGAGAGGAAAGGCTCCTGGGCTGCTCGCTGAACACTGACTAGTAGCTTTCAACAGGTATGGGAGACCCACCCCAGCAAATTAGGTTTCCCCTCTCCCTCTCCACTCACTGAACTCTAGGCATTCCAGTGGATACTGTGATTTTTTAGGTCATTCTAATTCTCATGGAGCTCAATTTCAAGTTTTAAGCAAATTGCAGAGGGAAACATTTTGAGCATAAAAAAAGTAAAATGCAGACTTGCTGCGCAAGCTACAAAACCATGAAAAGATTTTTTTTAATATGACCATCAGAGACAATAGCTAAGAAAAAGAAAGCATATACATAAGAGACATATTACTGATTATGAGAACAATAAATCACAGACACAGTGCACCAGCACTTAACAGCTGAAGACAGACTATGGAATAGCACCCAGCCACAAAGAGACAAGCTCGAATAAATGTACTTTTAAGTATGGAACAATCTACCCTGTATATGCTGTGCTCACTCCAGGGTAGTCACCCTACACTGCTATCACAAATGGGTGTGTTTGCAGATGCAGTAATGGCAATGAACATTTTATTGTCATCCCTGTCACTGTTCATTCACTTTATTTTTTACACATATTATTACTTCGCATTGATTCTAGACAAAAGAGAAAGCGAAAGGACCATGGCTTTCAAAACTTTACAAGAGGCTGTACCTAGATTTCCTCACAGGGAGCTGGAACCAGATTCTCTCAGTCATTAAAATACTTTCCACTTCTTTATTGTGACTTTGTCCAAAACAAACAAGCATGTAGAAACCTGTACATACCACCATTTAACTGACACAAGCACCCGATTGTAATTTTGTGGCATTTTTCTTTATCTTGTATTTTTATCTTACCTCTTATTTTCACTCCAACATAAAGTGTTCCCGTTCCACAAGCAGAGCACTTAGGCAGCATGTAATAATACAGCTGAATAATACAACTGCAGAAGCTGATAGCAGTATATTAATTTGTGCAGAGTTTAGTTTCCTTTAACTCATGACTACTTTCTAAATTCCTATATGCATTATAGTCTGTATAAAACTCCAGACACAGGAGCCTGAAGTACTGCACAAAGCACAAGAGGACTAGAAGCCTTACCAGATCACAAAGCAGCCCCACACAGCTCTGTACCACTACAGCAAACATACCCATAAAGGTCCTTGTCCTTCTCTGTCAAGGATGGCTATTGGAAAGCGGAGGATGACACATTTATCCCAGAAATTTTAAAACAATATCCAGGAACCAAGCAGCTATGGAAAAATACCTGCATCATATTGTTATAACTGCTATCCTCCAGGCACACTGCTGAGAGGCAGTAAACACCAGAAAAAAAACCAACAAACAAACAAACAAACAAACAAACAGCAAACACTCCACAAAAGCAAAACAAAAACCCCTAAAAAACAAACCCAAAAGACAAGAGAGTGTGAAACAGATTAGGAAAGCTTCCTTCTTAGTTGCTCTGAGAAACATCAGTTCAATCAAAACAATGACAATGAAAAAAGTGGGGTTTTTTTTCAAATTAACATTTAAGGTAAGTCATGTTGTCAGACTGATAGCCTTTTAACTGATGTTTATTTTTCCACCAGATTACACACGACAGGCTGATTAAAACAAACACTTTGTTAGCTTACCTTTAAATGTGAAACTTACATCAGAATGACCAAGTCCTATATTACAAAGCAGCCTTTGAAATGAATAATGCCTTAATCCTAGAGTGGCTATATTTTATCATACACAGCTTATTTGTCCATGTTCATCCCATTCTGCTTTGATATTTGTAATAATATGGATACTTACTACAAACCTAATTCTGCCATCAAAAGAGTAAGAGAACAAAGTTTCTAGACTAATAATTCAAACAGCAAAACTGTTTGGTAAAAATACCAAATGAAATGAGAAAATATAATATAGTTTACATTTCACCTTAGCTAAATTTCACAGAGGTGCTTTATATGGAGAGAAAAGCATCTCACTCATCTGCAACTGATTATAAGTGCACCCATTGCACAAATCTATTTCATACAATAGGGTGGATTGTCATTTCATCTATTTAAAACATATATAAATGGACAAGCACAACTTTTCTTCTAAAAACAGAGTAAATTCCAGTTATAATGTCTTTCATTTGGAGATACGGCAAAGAACTCCAGTTATCTGAGGAGGCTGCTGTCATAATGAGACCTAAACTGCATGAGTAGAGTGGGCATTTAGAAATAATGTACTTCTGAAGGAGTTCTTCTGCTTGCACTTCAATATTAAAAAAAGGTGGCAGAATCTTCCCATCAGTTTGTCTTATGCACATGTAATAGTAAATCAGCAAGAAAAATTAATTAAGTTCATCTGAAAGTTGTTGAATAGACGGTTGGTACTTTGTAGCTAAAAATATAAATGAAATAAATGATTTTACAATTTATAAACATGAAATTAAGCAGCTTTATTTTTGGAACCTGTAAGTAGCTCTACTGACCCCAGTGAAGAAAGTTCAGACTCCTTTTCTGTGAAAAATCAGTCTTGCATGAGACATGGCATTTTTTCAGGTAAAAAAAACCTGTTTGGGAGTAGGTTGAGAATTAAAGTGCATGGATTCCTTTCATCTGATCATATACCAGTGAAATAAAAGAGATAATTCGAATAGAGGAGAATAAAAGTGGTTTGCATTGGAGATTCAATACTCTATTACTTAAGGATAAAGAATTTCTAATAGCCATTAAAAGGAAAATCAAGGAATATATAAATTTTAATTTCATCTCTGCTTCATATCATAGTGTACTGAAGGCTTTCAAAGTACTTTTAGAAGCTGGATTTTAGGTGTATGTCATGAAATTAGGAAGTGCCAAAGGCAAGAATAATTGGAGCTATTAGCAAAGATAACAATAAAAAATTAGAACATCAAAAATCCCATAGTAAAAAGCTTATGTAGAATTGCTACAGATTAAGGCACTATTGAATAATATTGCTGTTAAAGAAGCCAATTATTTTTATAGACCAAATAAATTTTTCTATGATAATTCATATAAAACTTGTAAATGGTTAACTGCCTTAATAAAAGGGGAAGAGAAATCTCAACATAACAGCAATTTATACAAAACAAGGGGTGATAATGAACAAGAAGAATTAGGTACGTGATATCTCCAGGGCACGTTATGAGACTACATAAATCTGAAACTTCTGAAGATGATATCCAAAATTAGGGACTGAAAATGAAGAAATTGAATGTTATCTATCTTTTCCTTTAACACAGGAAAAAAGAGGTTGGCTATGGTCTAAAAGACAATGGGAACAGCTAGACCTCAGTTACACTAGGCAAAGATGGCTGTCCATCAGATTTTTTAATGCTGTATTTGAAGTACTTGGACTCTTCAAGCCACAAATCTTCTAATTTTCTTTTGAATGAAGCTAAATAGCCCCTAATGCCCTACTGAAATAATTCCTATTTTGAAACAGAAAACAAGGTCTTTGGGATTGTTCAGCTGTAAGCCTTTTTTCTATCATTTGTGACAATATCAAAATGTTTAGTCAGCAGTAAAAGAAAGGTAGCAAGAAAGTACTCATGAAGATCTGATGGGTTCAATAAAAAATGACTCCTACCACAGAACAGCAGTAGGGTATGTATCATTAGTACTATTTCTGCCCAAAGTATTTTCTTCTCCCCTAACCTGCTGCTGCAGTAGCTCCTGAAAGACTGTATGACCAGTAAAATTGGCAAGGGTGTATAGATTTGTTCAAAAGAGTGTCTTGAAAAGGCAGTTCCTGAGACTAAAACCTCACTTTGAATTGAGTCTTCAAACACAACCTTTTTTTCAAAGAAACATTTATCACATGGGATCGCCTCCTCAGAGCTCTCACAAAGAATTTGTCCTTATGTATGAGTAAAACTACCTCTGCTGAATTTAGTAGCCAATCCTACAGTGACCTCAGTAAGTGAAGATTCGGTTTTATTCATGTCTTCTTTGCCTGATACCACAGGCAAAGACAGGTTGGTCCAAAAAAGACTAGCTGCATTTGGTTATTTTCATATTGTTCTGACTCTATCTGTTTTGTTAGAAAGAACAGACTCGGTGAATAAGTTGTTTGTTCACTTAGCATTTGCTATTCAGAAACAGTGACATTGCAGGAATATTGATGTTCAGGTGCCTTCCTTTTAACACATCTACCTCTCAGTCATGCTGCTTTAAAAAATTTTGTTTCATCTCGTATAAAGATTTATGGTGAGAACAGGACATTTGGTCTCTGCACGACTCGATCTCATACACAACTCACTCCAACTGACCCATGTTCTTCTGCTTAGGATGAAATTGATAGGCAAGGAGAATCATGCACATTGCATGAATTTAAAACCTTTGAATTCTTTCTTTTTCTTATTTCTATTTTCCCTGAAAAACCTTGTGCCTGGGGAAGTCAAAAGCAATAGTGTTCAAGATTAGGATAAGAACATACATTGTCTGGAGATGGGTTGTAAGTAAAAGGGCTATATTTACACTTGTCTAGCTAAAAAAAGTCTTTTGTGTGGTCTTTGAACTATCTGACGTTGATTGCTAATGTTACAGATTGATACTTGTATTTTTCGCTAGAGAAACTCAGTGCTCTTTCTAACGGTTTTTTTTTGTGTGTCGACTTGGTAAAGATAGGGAAACAGATTACAGAAGGTCGTAGAAGACATTACCAGTTCTTTATCCAGGTCTCAGTCCCTCCTGAAGAAAATTTGCCCTTTGTTGGGAGAATGGCTTTTGGTTTCCAACTCTAGCAGCAGGGATAGATGCATCTCTTTGGACAGTTGTCACAACAGTAGATATGGTCAAGATTTCTGATAATTTAGCCACCATGTGGACTCTACTAACTGCTGGTAAGACTGCAGTTGGAATTATTGGATTTCAATAACAGTTGCAGATTTGGCCTTTAATCTAATTTCCAGTGTGCTGTTTTATTTCTGCCTCATCCAGCATGGTGTCAACAATACAGGATCAGGCCCTTCAAATTTGCTTACTGACTGCTAATAAAACTCAATGCAGAAGTCATGGGTTTGAAGTCAGTGTTTAACCAAGGGCACAAGAGAATTTTTCTTACTGAGAGACATTTTAAAAATGTTTAATGGTTTGACTTCTTGTGATCTCAAGAAAATTTTCATTTTAAATGGTTTCAGTGAACAAGTGCATTCAGAAGTGAATAGCAGAGCAGAAAAATAGATTTTTCTTCTTTATGATTTTATTAAAAATCAAACGTGTTAGTTGTTTTGGTTTTTTTTTTTAAGAAAATCATGTGTGTATGTGCTCATGTGTTCCATTTACCCGGGCATCTTTTTATAGTACAAATTTATGATCCATAAAATTTGGAAGGTTTTGTGATGATGGGAAAGTGACCGACAATGTTACATGAATCAAGAGTCTAGCTACCTGAAGGCTGAGAAAAGAATAAGTTTGTTCACAAAGACTATACACACCAACACTTTTTCATGAAATAATTCTGTCATACTGAAGTATGAGGAATCTACAACAACCTGGGATTTTGGACAGAGAGAAGGGAAGAAAAAGAATTAAAGGAAAGACAAAGCACACTATTTGAAAGAGAAGTTGACCTTCATTCGCCTAGCTGATTTACAATTTTAAAGGACAAAACGGTAGTTGAGAGCTGTTTTCCTTTTCCCAGTACCTGATGAGACTAAATGTAAAATTGGAGGACTGGTTTAGGTTTGTTCTCAGCATTATTGATCAAAACCACAGCTTAAAGAACTCTTCAGACAAAATATACAATTGCTAAAGTTTCAGCATTCTCCTTGTTCAGAGATGGTTCTAGAGATCAAGTGTTCCCATGTCCAAAATTGCAGAGAACCCCTAGGAAATTCACAGACCATTCATTTTCCTAAAAAAAACCAGAAGCTGCCTTTCCTTTTCTGTTCTTCACTACAGACCTTTGAAAATCCTCAGACACTCACCCTTGTACATAGTGAAAAAGAAAAGAAACAACAACAAATTAACTGTGTTTAGAATTCTAGATCTTGAAGAGGTTTATATAGATCAGATTTGGGAAAAGATTTTTTTTAGCATTTTAATTCACTACTTCAAAATTGTTACCATTTAGAGCCAAAGCAAAAAGGAATACAACCAGGTTTATATTCTCCAGTTTATTTCTTGTTTGTGTCCTGCCCTCCACATGTGTAGATAAGTGCTGTTAAGATTTTCTGTGTAGTTTCACTCCTGCAGAAACCTACCATCACTTATACCCCTACCTAAGATTAACAGGAAATATAAAAACTGTTCCAAAAGGGTAGAAGTATAGAGACAAATAACGGTGATTGTCTTCAGCTGCCTTCATACTGGCAAGGTGAATTTTTTTAACTGTCTTCTCTGGCTTGCTTAAACACTACAAATGTTTACTCAGAGAGGAATAGGGCCAGTTGCCTCAGTTCACTCTGAGGGAAAAGAAGAATTACAGAGAGGACAGAAATAAGACAATCTTCCCCTGGCAGCATTGCATAAAGTGTTCTAAAGGAAACAGTTGCTTCATCCCTTCCCAATCTCTCACCGGTTATTACACTGAAATGCACCCCAGACAATCACTATCATAATGAGGTTAACGGAAATGATAAATTCAGCAGAAACGTTCTTTGTTTTTGATTGACTTTGTGGCTGTGAACTCCTAAATTCATCCTTCCCACACTTCACTCTATGAATGACAAATATTTTTTAGGGCTAATCTGAATATTCATTGACATATTTAGAGCGTTAGTGAAATCCTTGAATAAAAATTGTGGCAATAAAAAGTAATATTATTTTGAAAACACCTCAGAGAGGGAGTTCCTTCTTTTTCTAGGACACCCCTCTGGTGAAGAAGCATGCTGCTACATCAGATCACCAGAGAAGAAGAGAATGTGCTTGAGCATAGAGGACCCTGTGTACATTTTGCAGAGCCAGAGGGCAATTACTCTACTGTTGTTTTGCTCACACAAACACTGTATAAGGAAAAATCCTGAAATTTAAATCACATTTTCAATGCTATAAGATGGTAAAAAGCGTGCCATAAACAATTGGTACTATTCAGTGTATGATATTCCACTAATTTCATATTGTCAGTGTCCCTTTTAAGAGCCATAAAAATCTTAACAGTTGTGCTGCTGTAGGGCTTACACTTAAGTGTTGCAAAAAAACAAGTAGGAGTCAGTGTAATGAAAGAGGTGCTCCTGCCCTCAAACTCCTTCAGGCACTAAATCAGAGTTCTCCAAAATAGGGCACGGATTAGAACTACCTTTTCTACTTACCAGGGGAGCAATCATTTTCAGCATAAACAAAAGTCAATGCGTGTTTTTTCACCTGTCCATGGGGATATTCTTTTATTAAATAAATTCTGAAAATATAAAGATCAAAGTGAAAATGAACACTCTCTTTTCCTTTTTTCTTCTGTAACCTTCCTCCTAACTTCTACCTATACTGTACCTGTACACAAGCAACAGTTCCACAGCACATTATTCTGATCAATGCAAGCTGAAGGAATCTTGTGCATCAAGAACTGAACAGCCGGGAACATGCTTAATTATGTTCTAGGCTAGTGAAAGGACAGTATAAAATAATTATTGGCACAGCACATTAGTGTTTAAGAACAACAGCTTTAAGGTTTGGTGTTAATTTTAGAAAAAAAATATAAAGTTATATGTGGGAAGGGACTGAGGAAAAAAGCTAGCTGCGGAGAAAGAAAAATTACTGAAGCACTTGGTCAGCAGAACAAGAATATAAAAGCTGACTGAGGTAAAGTTACTCAAACTTTCAATTTGCTAATCTTCTCAGTTTTTGGGGATCAGGTAGGCACTCTACTGACTCTCACCCACCCATCCAGCCTCCAGTGCAGTTTCCTTTCTCTCCCATCTTCTTGCTTTGCTTCTTTCTCTAATTCACTAGGTTCAGCCCCTTCCCTTTACCAAGTGTCAGCAGCTAGAGAGGAGACCTGTCCCACCACAGAGGAGGGCTGTGCTCAGACACGGCCGTGAAGCTCTGCAGGGAGTGGGGCAGCAGGAGATATCTACCAGAACCACATGGTCCCTGCCACATTCAAATTGCTTTGCAGTATTTTCAAATAAATGGGCAAAGGAGACAGTTCTTAAAAATTGCCCTTTGAGTATCACTGGTTACCAAGCACTGAGCACATATTACTATAAGGGGTAAAGGTTTTTTTAATCATAGGCAATTCTTTATTTTATGGAAGTGTGGCTGTGACAGCTTCATGCATGTATATCTTACCAGGACTGGAAAGCAGTCAGGTTGCAGGCACTTTGATCAGGGTAAAGTAAAATAGTATTAGCCTCATAGCAAGTTGCAAGTTTTAAATATCAAAATTGAATTGCACAACTTGAATACAAAAAGACTAACCTTTTTCAACAATATTTTTATTTAAAGAATTGTCACTTTCAGCAGAAGAACAGATTTTGCTTAAATTAAAAAAAAAAAAATCAAACAAAATTTTTCCCAAACTTATCTTTTCTAAGTAAAGATAGGACCATCTGCCCACTTACACCAGCTGGGTGTCTGGCCATGAATGTCTGCTATTTCATGCCAAATTGAGTAGTTATCAATGGTTTATTATTTATTTATTTATTTGCCTACTTACTAAAAAATTCTCTCCACACTCAGTTAATTTGCATAGCTGCAATTCCATGTTTTCCCCCTCATTTAATTTTTAATGCACCTGAAGAATATGGTTGCTGTGCTGACCCTCAATTCGAAGTCTAATGAAGTCTCACCACTTCCAGTGGAACTCTAAACAAATGCTACCCTGGGAATCAGACTGTAGTTTTCAAAAGAACACAAATGTTCATTTATCAAAATAACAATATCAACTGCTATTTGAATGCTTTATTTATATATCATATGTAAGTGGCTAATCAGAAGTAATAGCTTATTATTAAATACAAATGGTTTCTTATTTACATAAATAAGGCTTGTCTTACTTCTTTTGCCAGATTTGGGTTCCCTGCTAGCCATCACAGACTGTATTGGCAGCCACAGTACCTTCACCGGTCTTGCCAACTTAAGTGGAAATAAATCTGATCTTTATTTTTAAATTGCAATTTAATATTGCAGAAATACACAAGACTGATTTGAAAATTTGGTTTTTTATTCTGATTTTTTCTCAGACCAGCCCTTCCTACACAGCTTGGAGGTTCATGGCTTAGTTCCATTGCCGTGTTCACAGACTGATACTTGATCTCATTGCTGCTGTTCCTCAGCACACTGGTGGTACAGAGTCAATGGAATTGTAAAAATTGAAGATTTCATCCCTTGCCAATGCAGAATTGTTATTTATATAGATTGGGGTCTACTTTAATTTTGACTCATTTGGGGACTTTATTCAATACACCAAGGGTTTGCTTAAACAGGGACACTCAGGAAAGTTAATCCAAAGTAATTAAAACAGTGAATTTAAAGTGGATTAGTTAAACCACATTAAACCCCAGTGTGGACTGGGGTTTAATGTGGTTTAACTAATCCACTTTAAATTCATACCTTTAGTTAATTTGGATTAATTTTCCTGAGTGTCTCTGTTTAGACAAGCCCTAAAGCCCCAATCCTGTAAACAATTTATGCACACAAGTATTTGTATGTGATGCACTTAATTAGCCTCGATTCGGGAAAGCACTTAAGCTCTGCCGAAATCGATGGAACTTAAGTGTCAGTGGATGGTTTTGCCTGAATTGGGACCAAAGGCACCACAGGCAAATGTGTTGCCCTGGTCACTCATATTCACAGGAATCACGGTTTATTTTTGGATGTTCTTAGAAGGAACTTTTTCTGATATCCAGTTTATTTTCTTTCTGCACTTCTCCATTAAATCTGTGTATAGCCTTGCTCTGCTCTAACCAGTTTCTCCATCTCTCTGTGCACAGGCCCAACAGCTATGTGGTACACTACATTATGCTGATACGACTCTGTGCTGGTGCACTGCGTCTTACAAGATCAGGTCAGTTTCTTGATGTGTTTCAGAGGAAGTCTCACACGTGGCAAATTTTAACTGAGCTAGTCTGGAGTACATGATTCCTTTTATTCTTCCCAACAGGAGTTCATCAGTTTTTATTACTCTTGCTCACTCCATTTTCCTTGATTCCTTTAAATTTTTTCAGAACACACTAAGTCGTGCCTCTTTGTCAAACTTCCATGATGCATTTCATCATGTTTGACATAACTGTCAGTAAGTCAAGCTATGCATTTTACTGAGAGAGCATGAGATGCTTGGTTTTCTACTGGAAGAAGACATAGTATGTTGCGTTAGGTATTTGGGAAGTGTAATTAATAATCAGAGAATTATACTGAATCGTGTCGCTTTACATAGAGATTCACAAAGAGCTTACCCAAGCTCCACTAAACCCGAGGATTTTAAAATTATTTCAGACCCATTTAAGTTATGGTGCAAATGTCTATGGCCAAGTCTTACTATAATTCAGAGGCAAAATGAGATTACTTTTTTGCACAAGAAGGCTTGGGTGGAGAATGAAAAGGACAGAACAAAACTTGTAATTAATTACTTTCCTTATGATTGGTAAATATTTTTAAATAATGTACAAAAGTAGAACCTTGAGAGTGATTAACTGAATAGTTACAATGGAAACTGCAAGCTGACAATGGTGTCAAACAGATCCTACTGGAAGAAAATTCATCGAGTTTAAAATCAATATAACTTAGTTCTTAATGGCTGTGTACAGAATACATCTCATTGTAGGGTCTAGAAATGACAGAAGTACTCCACAAGTATTTCCCAGTTTCTCTATGGGAAGTAGGCTGATAGAGGAGTGTAGTTTTATTTGACTCATGGGAGAAGCTGCAGTCATAAAAACTTCCTTGAGATTTTCTTAAGATTCCTGAGATTTCAAAATTTCCTGGATTACAGATCGAATATGAAATCGAAACAACATGCTATAACAATCTGAAATACAACTAATGTGTGTATATATTTTTATATATTTGTATATGCACACAATCATGCATGCATATACATTCAATAAAATGCTTTGCATATAATATACATAAATATATATTAAAAATCTGTGGGAATTTTTATATTGTTTGCATGAGTTAACTAAGAGCAAAAGTCAAGAAATTTTGCTTTGTATTTTATTCAATTGGCAAATCCATACTACACTTTTTCAAACTATATTAAATCCTCCTAATTAGTTCATAAGCATGTAATGGCTTTATTCTACAGTTGACAGCAAGGCTGGGCTACCCTCTTCCCTCCCAAGGACCGGACACTAAAATGCTAGCAAGCAACATATGCATTTTTTTTTTATGCATACTGTTTACACATGAGATGTGAAGAACTTGTATAAAACTTAGCCAAATTATAGACCAGACTACTTAAATGAAGAATGCTACTAATAACATTACTAAATATAAACAAAGATTTTTCATAATTGCAATGCACAGCCACATAAAATTTTAAAAATATTTATAACCTCAGAAATATTTCAGTCAACATCTAATGTAAGAAACATTATTTTCTTCACCTATACGAAGTTTACACATCTCTACCTGTGGCTCTGCAGTGGGATGAATTGTGAACATAAACTAAGCAGATTGATCTTAACCCTCCATAATCTTGAAAATACAGAAATTAGTAATATTTGGAATTTATTTTTCTCGTTATTGGTGCATAAGTAGAAAGGATTAATTTCCTTACAATGTTTTAATTTTGGGGTGGAACCTCCATTCTTGCTTAAAATGGCATTCCCAGTGTTATGATTAGCCTAACAATTGATTGCCAGTGAAACAAGAATAACTACTTTTGGCAGATTCTGCTGTTGTTTTCCTGCTGGGTTTTGTTCCAACTTTTATTTTCCATGGGAAAATTTTCATATTGAGAATACTGAGAGGGCCAAATCTTTTAAGACATCCCCTAAGCACACACACAATTAGATAGCCTGTGCTCATATAATTACTCCAGTTGTTATTTAGACAACTCGCAATTGCCTGACTTGAGGACACACTGGGAATATGTGCCAAAGGCAGGTGCACACTTCCCCTTTTTTAAACAGTGGTACAAATCTGCAGGCTTACAAAGAAAAGCTTTTGATACTTTCAATACAAATTTTACCTAATGAGACCCATCTATACACCCATATCTCCAACACATAATGTGCTATAATTCTTCTCATTGCTATTTCATCTACCAAACGCATGCTACTTTTGCGTATGTTCTTATCTAAAATGCACTGTATTGCAAAAGCAGAAAATAGGCACTTCCATGTATTTATAGTGGACAGGTCACTGTGATATATACAGACTGACTGCAGATGGCTGTATTATTTCTAAATCAAATGCTATGCCCTGTGTTGAACAAAATTGTGTTTTCATCACTGAGATGTTCAAGGTATTCAAAACATGATATTACTAGAAAAAAATTATATGCTTGACTGCTTGGCTTTTATAATATCAAGATCTGCTCTAACACAAATGTAAGGAGAGACAAACAGAAAATCTTTATTGCAAACAGAAAATGGAACTATGTGTTTGAAATTAATGGATATACGGACATGCAAGGAAATTCTCATGTCTTCATTTGTTTTTTGTCCTGAGCTTTTTAATTTTAAATCTATCAACAATTTAACTTTCAATGGCTCTTTCTACTTTAAACAATCTGATGTAGCAAAAAATGTAAATGTATGGCTGTAAAATACTATCATCAGCAGGCCGGAACCTACTTTGGTCTCTCTTTTCTTAATCAAACATCTGGGAATCAAAAACATCTGTAGACTGACAGAGAGTTAAGATTTCCTCTCTAAGTATCTTTGGCAAAACCACATAGATAGGCTGATTATCTTGCCCTGAAATCACCCAAAAAGCAAAAAAGTTGCTCTCTGGGAATCAAGGGAATTATAAGAAATCTCTTCAGAGATTAGATACCATACATTCATCATACAATTGTTTTTAAACTTAAAAAGTTTTATTCCTGTTTCATTTCTAGGTGTATCTCAGATTGGTCATCTTTCTTCCTATGTTACCTTGAAGCATGTTCTAATAGTCAAACATGCCAATTTTAGGCTTATTTTTCCAAGACTCAAGTTCAAATAATATTTCTGCTTCAGCTACCATCTATAATGTAGTATGTCTCTCATCTCCCCTTTCTGTCTTGTACTAGAGTCTCCAAAGAAAAGCTTGGATACCTAGTGCATCACCACACATAATGAGAAACTGTAAAACAGTCACAAGGAGCAACCTAAGTCACAAGGCGCTTCATGACACCTTCAAACTCTTGCATAAATGCACCCCTTGCAGGTTGTTTTTGCAAGAAAAATGAACTCTTCAATACTTGGGACTCCTCTGTCCACATTACTTCACGATTTTTAATGAAGGGCGGATGCCAAGCAAAAGGCAGGTTTACCGGATCTTCCAAAACTTAAGTTAGTGATCTTTTTGACTGATCTCAACCGCGTGCCGGCGATCCAAGTGTGCCTTGAGAACTGACGCGCTTGTCCCAGTGAGCTGCTACCGGGCTGCAGGGTCGCACTCAGTGACCCCATTGCTGGGGCTGACAAGCGCCCCGGGCCGGCAGCACCCACCTCCGGCCGCCCAGAGCCCCAGCCGGGCACTTGACTCCTTCCACCAGGACGTTTCCCAAGCGGTCTGAACCCGGCCAGCCGCTCCCAAGGAGCGATGTTACGGAATCACTTTCAATTACCTTCATTTTAAGCCCCTTCCCCCCCCATCCCTAACCACCCATTGCGTGACTGGTAACTACACTCTACGCACGCTTTATGTAAATACAAGCAGATCGGGCTTCCTCAAGAGGCCGAAAGGCCCCGAAGAGACGCAAACCCTCCCGATTTCGAACAACCCCGGCGCCCTTCTGCTGCTGCCCAGCGCGGGTGGCGAGAACCGGGCGCCGGCCAAGCCGCGAGGGCAGCCCCATCCTCGCCCTTCCTCTTCCACCGGCGCCCCGCAGCCCCGGCGGGCACAGGCAGCTGCGACCGGGCACCGAGAGCACGGAGCAGGAAAAAGGAGCAGGAAAAAGGAGCAGGCGCCGGGCGGCCGCGGGCTCGGGCGCCTGCGCGGCGGGAGCGGGGCGGTGCCACCGCGCGTCCCCGCGGGCGGGCAGGGAGCCCTTCCCCTTCCCTTCCCTTCCCCAGGCCTGCCCCACCGCCTCCCCCTGCCCCGCGTCCCTCGCAGGGCGTCGGGCCGGCACGGGGGTCTGTCCGCCGCGCCGCAGGGAGGGAGGGAGCGAGCGAGCGAGGGAGGGAAGGAAGGAAGGA